>VDFB02137903.1:0-44972 GCA_007258455.2 Sequoia sempervirens
TATATATGATATAAAATTGATTGAATTATGAAATGTATCATGTTATTTTTAGTATCTAGTATAAAATATATTTTAAATTTTGTATGGTCACTCGTACCCAAAAAACAATTGACATACCAACGTACCCAATCTATAATGTCCCCTTCTAGCTAGACCTCAGTATTTATGTGGGATTAGCCTATCAGTCGACCCTCATAGGCTAATGGGATTGGATAGAGGGTCTTTGTGGCAGAAACTTGGTCATTTGATGGTTTTATTCTTCTCCAGAGTTCAGAGAGGTTCAGGTTTGGCCTTTGCAGAGGATTCGGAACTCAGTTTCTCATACTTACTATTTATAGTAAGTCATTCAGGCAGGGTTACTATTTATAGCAAGGCACCTGATTGGGGTATATTGTCAGTGTCAATCCCGGTTTTTCAATTGGGTTGGAGAAATAAGGTGTTTTGTCTAAGTGATGATGTTTAATTATTACTAAAGGTTACTTTAATAATAATTAATATTTTTATGTTATATTTTAACGTTATATTTGCACTTTATACTTGAGGGGGTCATTGATACATTAAAAGGGGGCCAGTTTTAATTGATGTCTTGGACGCCAACTCCTAGACATTATTTTTAATATTTCTAAAGTGCAAATGTATATTATTTAAAATGATATTAAAAGGGAAAAAAGGGGGTCGACCTCTTTGAAGGAAATATATAAGCTGCCAGGAGGAAATCGAACTTATCTTTTTGGCATTTGACAACTTCATTTCATGAACTCTTTGGTGTTTGGAGAATAGGGACAAGGGTTTCTGCATTTTCCTGAGCGTATTGGCATTGCAGAGCATAGCTCCTTCTGTATCAGCAATTTGAGGCTGTGAGACTATCAGCTAAAGTTGCTCTGCTGTTGGCTTCACTTCAAGAGTCAAGTTTGTGCAGATTAGAGAGATATTTAAAAGGGTTTCAAGTATATTTTGTGAGGGGAAGAATCGGCTTAAGGCTGTCATTAGAAATCATTCAGCAAGTATTCTAAGGGCTGTACCTTTCTGACTTCAGCGGGCCGTACAAGCTCTTGCCCTAGGCGTGTTTCATCTAGGCTGAAACGCCTTTGCTCTTTGATGGCTTTCATCTCCATGATAGGTCTCCATGATAGGCGTCTATAACAAGGAAGGGGTTTGATATCATTTTTGAGGTGGACAACTCAGTTTTTGCAGCAGGTCGAGCTTTCAATCAGTCTCATACATTAGCAGCTTATCATATTGCGATATTGTGTGTTGTCTTCTTTCTTGGTATGCTTATCTATGTAAAAGCTTTGAAGAGAATATTCAATAAATGATAAAGATAGCTTGCAGCAACATTTCTTTTAGTATTTTGTTATTTTCCAATATTTTATTTAATGCCTGGCATTATATTCAAAAATACAAAAAAAGCATATACTTGCAATAAACACAAAAAATCATAAAACAAAACAAACACAGAAACAACAGTTAGAGGCTCTCATTTAGAGTTCCGGTAAGCGGTTGTGGAACTAAGGTTCTTACCATTTATATGAGACTCCACCGGACTTCGCCCGGGACTTCGGTGAGTCCCAAGCTTGGTACCCGGCCCGAGTCACGAGGCCGGACTTCCGGGCGGCCAGTCTAGCCGCATCCAAGAGTCGAGCCCTAGGCGGCCGGCTGACAACTGAAATGAAAAAGGCATTAAAAAAACATAAAATTGAAGTTTAAGTTTTTTTTTTTTGGTCTTATATTATCTCCCCAACCCTAAAAGCAACCTCATTTCATTCATTTGGCAAAATAGGAGGAGAAGAGAGGGCAACCAGCAAGCTGTTGAAGACAAATCGAGGGTCATATATCATTTGGGAAGCTTCATACCAGCAAGGAGGTGCATTGAGAGCTCATTACCAGTGATTGGGAGGAGTTTGCATTGCATTCCAAGCCAAATCTAAGAGGTAAGTTTGATTTTAATTGCTTTTTTTTGTGTTTTTTTAACAAATAATTCATTGTAATTTGTAAAATCATTGTTTTTTTGAGTTTGCATTTTTTTTTACAAACCCTACTTGCAACTTAAATAATTTTAGAAACCCTACTTGTTATTGCAGCCATATTCATTTGCAATTCAAACCATATTTTTCACAATGTCTCAAACCCCAGGCAAAAAAGACCTTGCTTGGAAACATGCTAAAATCTTTCTCGGGAAGAAAAAAGGAGAGGCCAAATGTAAAAATTGCAAAAACACTTTTTCATGGAGGCATAGACAGATTGAAATACCATATTGCACACATACCCATCCATGATGCAATGGACTGCCCTCTTGCACCTTTTGAGGCTATTCATGAGGTGCAAGTGCAATTAGAAACTTTGAAATGCAAAAAGAAATGAGAAAAAGAGGCAGTGAGGAGTTGCTTAAAGTGTTGGAGTTGGACAAGAACTTACGTCTTTGTTGGAGATGCTTCTTCCATGCCTCCATCTTGTCCTAGTGCTAGTCATACAGCTTCTGCACCAGCTATGCCTATGTGTACTCCTAGTGCTGGTGGCGCTGCTACTGCTAGTGGTAGTGGCAGTATTAGCATTGGCCCTAGAGTTCGTAAATCTAGGGTGGACTCATATTTTGTACCACGCACTACTCCTGGTTCCCAACCATCGCTTGAGAACATGGGTTGGAACAAGGACGCACATGATGCAGCAAAAAGACAATTGCAAACTTTTGGTACTATTGCACTATTCCCTTCCATGTAGCCAGGTAATTCTTTTTCATTTAATTGTTTTAAAATTTATATTTAAATTTTATTTTAGAATCTAGATGTATCTCATTATCGAATTCAAATTTAAAGTTAAAAGCTTAAAACTTTTCATTTTACAATACTTATGTAAGTAACTTATTAATTTATTTATGACATGTTTTAGGTCACCTTTTTGGCAAAACATGGTTGATGCCATAACCATATGTGGGGTGGGGTTCAAAGCCCCTACTGAAGATGAACTAAAGGGCCCACTTTTGACTCAAAAGGTGGCAGATGTGAAAGCACAATTAGAGGAGCAGTGCATGCAGTGGAGGAGGATTGGTTGCACCATCATGACTAATGGTTGGACCGATAGGAGAAATAGGACGCTGCTTAATTTCCTAGTTTCCTCCGGAGGTAATTGTACTTCCCTCAATGCATTGAAATTTGAATTTGATTTAGTGATTAATAATTTAATATGGCTGATTTATGTTTTTTAATTTATTGAATAATTGGTTTTGCTTATTTTTTCAAGTGACACCATCTTCATGAAGTCCATTGATGCTTCTGCCCGATTCAAAAATGCCAGATACTTGTGTGAGGCTATAGAGGAGGTGATAGCTGATGTGGGGGAAGAGAATGTAGTGCAAGTGGTGACAGATAATGCAGCAAATTATGTTGTTGCTCATAGATTATTGATGGAGAGGCACCCTACTATATTTTGGACTCCATGTGCCGCCCATTGCATTGACCTTATGATGGAGGATCTTGGCAAGCTCCCATGGATCAAAACATGTGTGGATGCAGCAAAAACATTTGCAAATTTGTATACAATCACACATGGTTGCTTAACCTTAAAAACCAATACGCGGGGTTGAGGGAGTTGTCTCGTCCTGGCATCACTAGGTTTGCAACAAATTTTATCACGTTGCAATCCTTGATTCGGTCAAAGGCAGCTTTAAGGCGCATGTTTACTAGTGAGGAGTAGTCTTCCTCATCCTTTTCTACAAGCACTACAAGGATTGTTGTGGCTGATTGCATTTTTGATGAGCAAGGGTTTTGGACACCAGTGGACGAGATTGCGAAGGTAAAATTTAATTCTTTATTATGTTTTAATTTTTAATCATATCTTACTTTTATTTGTTTATTTTTGTTCACACTTATTTGTGAAACATGTTTGCACTTTGCAATTTATTCAGCCCTTGCTAGTTCTCCTACGAGTTGTAGATGGGGAGAAGCCCGCAATGGGCTACATATATGAGGGCATGGATAGGGCCAAAGAGGCCATTAGATCAGTCTATGGTGGAGTTGAGGAGAAGTATCATCCCATTTGGGATATCATTGATAGGAGATGGCAAAACCAACTTAATAGGCCCATCCATGTAGCCGCATGTTTCCTAAATCTAGCCTTCCAATTCCACCGTAATTTCCGTGCAGATAGAGAAATTCTTAGTGGGCTCTACTCAATGATAGAGCGGATGTTACCCGTTGTTACTACAGAGATAGTGCACGAGATAGATGCCTTCACTAAGGCACGAGGAGACTTCTTTGCACGTCAAATGTGCAAAGATAGTAGGACAACATTACTGCCAGATAAAAATATATTTAAGAGCATAATTTTCATCTTTTTATATTATAATTTATTATTAAATGTTGAACTTGAATTTGAAACTTGAAATGAGATTGATTTTGTTTCTTTTTCTCATCTTAGATAGATGGTGGGAGATGTTTGGTTCTGATACACCGAACCTGCAAAATATTGCCATTCGTATATTGAGCCAGCCATGTAGTTCATCTGGTTGTGAGCGCAATTGGAGTATATTTGAGCACATACACTCCAAGAAGCGCAATAGATTGACAGTGGAGAGGATGAATGACTTGGTATAAGTTCATTACAACCTTCGACTCAAACATAGGAAGCTTTTTGACCACGATGACACCCCGACCAGTCTAGAGGAGGTTGATCCACAGTCTGAGTGGATCATTGAGGCTACAGATGCAATCACTGAGGCTACAGATGCAGTCTTTAGTGACGAGGACCTTGATTGGGTGGACCAGGCAGAGAGAGAGGCTGAGGTTGTAGCCACAGCTGAGGAGGAGGCTAGAGCACAAGGAGACATAGCTATTGTTGGTGAGAGTGGCATGGAGAGTCAGACACAGGCAGAGACTATGGCTGCAGCTGCAACATCATCCAGGACCCTTAGACGCCTTCATAGGAAGGATGTTGGCTCCACTATGCCATAGAGTCATAGACTTATAGCTATTGTTTTGATATTTCATATTTGTATGGAACATTTAATGTCATGGATTTCATATTCCATGAGTTTTGTATACATTTGACTAATTTTATATATCTAAGTATGCTATTTCCTTCAGCAGTGCAACTACAATTTGTGTACTTTATACTTATGTGATCGTTGTATACTTGTGTATGTGATCAAATTTGCTTTTATTTGTGTTGTATTCAATGAAGGGTGCTTGAAACAAGTTTTAAATCCTTAAAAAATCTCTAAATTTCTAGGGTTTTTTCAACTTCTTTTCATTTTGCCAAGTCCGAGTCCCGAGTCGCCGAGTTGTCGAGTCAAGTCACCCGAGCCAAGTCCGAGTCTCGTAACTATGGTTCTTACAGTGGTATAAGAGCGATTTCCTGCTAGCCTTATGGTTTGAATCCAACTTCGTTGATGCAACAAAGTGACAAGTACAAAAGGTATATTGCAAGGGAAGACAGAAAGCAAAAACAGTGGCCACAACCTTATCCTGAACAGGACACCTTTTCAGCTGCAATAGTAGCAAGACAGCAGGGTACTGAGGTTGGTTCATCCAGCACAACGGATGAGAGAGGTGGTGGTAGCCCACCTAGGAATGAGCTTGGAAATGAAGAAAGAGAAGCACAAAGATTTTTAGACACATGGCAACAGGGCAACAGCAGGTTGCAGATGCTTTGCGAGCACTTACAACAATGTTACAATAGATGAACCCTCATGAAAGACAAAATCATGAACTAGATGACAACCATAGTGTGGTTGGGACTCCCAGGGCACAGAGAGCACCCACCCATACCATTGATAGACCTACTAGATGAAGAGGGAGAGGCAATGTTTGCAGATAATTTTATGGCAGCGAATGATGAATGGGAGTTGTTGACACCACAGGTTAGGGAGCGCATATAAGCTTTGACAGATTTGTAAGTCAAAGGAGAGAGCATTACAAAGCAAAACAACATCAGAGACCAAGAGACCAAAACAATGACCTGAAACATGCCACCAGCAAACTCACATTACCTACATTTGATGGCAGTGGGAAGGTTACAGCTTAGGCTTGGGTTCACAAGCTAGATACTTTCTTGACTCTTAGACCCATGGCAGAGGAGGATGCAATAAAATATGCCACTTTACACTTGGAGGGAGTATCCCATGATTGGTGGTACCATGGGATGGTCACGTTGCAACATAACAGCATCACATCAAGAGTTCATTGATAGATTGATTGAACGCTTTGATAAGAAAGACCCAGAAACATATTTCAGGGACTTGGCTCAACTCAAGCAGGTTGGGAGTTTGGAGGGTTATATTGGTGATTTTCAGAAATTGTCACTTATGGTTCCCAATATATCTGAGAGAAGATTAGTTGTGCTATTTATTGAGGGCCTATTGGAACCATTGAGAGGGTGGATAAAAGCTTTTGACCCATCGACACTACAGGAGGCAATGAAAAAGGCTAGAAGTATGGAACTTGCAGCACCACAAAGCAAGTTCTCATCTAAGGGATCCTCTTCATACAGGGACAACAAATCATTCTCCAAGAAGAAGGAAAAATCAGATTCAAAGGGCAAATCAGCAGCACCTCTAGATCAAGATCCACTCAATGATTTGCACAAGAAAAAGTTGTGTTTTTACTGCAAAGGGCCCTATGATGCAAACCATGACTGTCTATTCAGGCCTAAGGGCAAGGCTAATCGAATAATGTGGGCATTCTATGAGGATTCAAAATCTGAAAAATCGGACCAGCAAACTGATCATGAGGGATCCGAGTCAGAAAAGTCCAAACATGGGGCAGAGAAGTCTGAAAAAGAGGCTGAGAATGAAGCGGAAGTGAAGCTTCAAGAGGCACGTCTCACTAGCATACAGTGAGAAGGCTCTTTCAAAATGCGTGGTGTCTTAGTTGGACAGAAGATTATTACTTTGCTTAATACAGGTGCCACGCATAACTTCATTGATGCTAGGTTGGTTGAGAGGCGTGGGATTCGGATTGAGGAGTTTGAAGGTATAAGAGTGAAGGTTGCAGATGGCTACACTCTTAAGTGTGATAGGATGATTCCAAACCTCCCTATGTGCTTAAATAATTATGAATTTAAGGCAGATTTCTATGTGGTAAATATGGGAGATACCGATATGGTTTTAGGGATGAAATGGCTTCATGACATAGGTGAGTTTACCCTTAACCTTTGTGATATGGAGATGAGGTTCAAGGTGAACGAGAAGACTTATGTGCTAACAGCCATCAGAGATAGCAGCTTCAAGATGATATCATTCAGGAGAATGGAGAGACTCTTACGTCATGAGCAGATTGAGTGGGCAGCCGAGTGTATGTTGATGCCATCACAAGAGGAGCAGCAAAAATCAGTTTAACATCCAGACATATAGGAGTTGAGGATTAAGCACGGGAAGGTATTCAGTGATATTCCACCCGGTAGGCCTCCAAACAGAGGGATTGAGCACATCATAGAATTGGAGGAGGGTACCAAACCCCTGATAATCACTCCTTACAAGCACCTGAAGCAGCTGAAGGATGAAATTGAAAAGATAATTAAGGAGCTGCTTGCTATGGGGCACATTAGGCCTAGCAAATCACCTTTTGCTTCATCAGTAGTTTTGGTGAAGAAAAAGGACGGTACCCTTCGGATGTGCATTGACTATAGGGTCCTAAATAAGAGGACAATTAAGAATAGATACCCCATCCCTTGGATTGACGAGTTGATTGATGAACTTCACGGTGCTTGTTACTTCTCGAAAATAGACTTGAGATCGGGTTATCACCAGATCAGGGTTAGAGAGCAGGACATTGAGAAGACAACATTCAAATGTCATTGTGGACACTTTGGGTTTGTGGTTATGCCATTTGGGCTAACCAATGCCCCCGCTACATTTCAATCCACTATGAACAAGGTCTTTCAGTCACGGCTGAGGAGGTTTGTACCAGTCTTCTTTGATGACATTCTGGTATACAACAAAACTTGGGAGGAGCATATTGCCCATTTGGATACAGTGTTGGGTATTCTTGATAGAGAGTCCTTGTATGCGAAGGAATCCAAATGTGACTTGGGCATGATGGAGTTGTTGTACTTAGGCCATATTATTAGTGCAGAGGGTGTGCGTATGGATCCTGACAAGGTCAAAGCTATTATTGAGTGGCCTACTCCTGAGAATCTTACTCAGCTTAGAGGATTTTTGGGCTTGTGGTCTCCCGCAGATTTGTCAGTGGGTACTCACGTCATGCAACGCCACTTACTGACTTGACAAAGAAAGGGGCATTTGTTTGGACTCCTGAGGCACAGGAGTGTTTTGAGAAGTTTAAACAATTGATGACTTCTTGTCCTGTCCTTGCATTACCAGATTTCACTAGACCCTTCGAGCTTCAGTGTGATGCCTCGGGTGAAGGGATTGGCGCAGTCCTTATGCAAGATAAGCATATGATAGCTTTTGAAAGTAGAAAGTTAAGAGGACCTAAGAGGAGCTACAACATTTATGAGAAGGAGATGTTGGCCATCATGCATGCGTTGGCCAAATTCAGGCAGTACCTTGTGGGCAACAAATTTTGTGTTAAGACAGGTCATAACAGCCTGAGACATTTCCTAGGACAGCGAGATCTCAATGATCATCAGCAGAAGTGGGTTAGTAAGTTGCAGTCATATGACTTTGACATTGCCTATGTCAAAGGGACTCAAAACGTTGTTGTTGATGCCTTGTCTTGATGACCACATTTGAGCTCCATGGTCAAGATTTCAGAGGATTGGAGACATCTGATTACAGCCGAATATGCCAAAGACTCTTGGGCCTCTGGCATAGTTGAGGGTTCAGTGTAGGACAGCAGATATTCAGTTGTAAATGATCTTATCATTTACAAAAGGAGGATCTTTTTGACCCCAGGATTAGAGATGAAGAGCACAGTATTGAGGACCTTTCATGATGTGCCCACGGTAGGACATCCCGGGTATTTCAAAACTTACAAGCAAGTTCAGGAGTGTTTCACTTGGAAAGGACTCAAGTCAGATGTTCTTCGGTATGTCAGAGAGTGTCCTGTTTTTCAACAGAATAAACAGGAACACACCTATCCTATAGAGTTACAGCAGCCACTTCCAATTCCTGACAGGAAGTGGGAATGTTTGTCGATGGATTTCATTACGAGCTTGCCAAAAGATTAGGGTAGAGACTGTATCTATGATGTTGTTGATCGCCTCACAAAATATGCTCACTTTTTTCCGATAACAGCTACATATTCAGCTACACAGGTAGCAGAGTTATTCTTCCGTGAGGTATTCATATTGCATGGGTTACCTCGGAGCATTGTCAGTGACAGGCATAGTCGGTTCTTGAGCAATTTCTGACAGGAGCTATTCAGACTATGTGGGACCGAGCTCACTCCGAGCACCAGCTACCACCCGCAGACGGATGGTCAGACAGAGATTGTTAATAAATGGGTGGAGGGATATCTCAGAACTATATTGCAAGGCAGCAAAGGGTTTGGGTAAAGTGGATTCATCTCTGTGAGTACTGCTATAACACCACTTACCATTTATCGATTCAGATGACACCGTTTATGGCCTTGTATTAAGGCGCCTAGCTTTCTTGACTTACTGCTGAGTGACAGTAAAGTGCCTAGCGTTGGGGATCTTTTGCAAGAGAACCAGGATATTATGAGGGCTCTTCGTGAGAATATTCAAAAGGCACAAAATCAACAAAAACAATATGCGGATTAGAAGAGAGTTGAGCATTCTTTTGAGGTAGGGGATATGGTGTATCTGATGTTGCAGCCCTATCGCCAGTCCACTCTTAATAAGAGTAGTGTAGAGAAACTTAAGCCACAATACTATGGCCCTTTCAGGATCATCAGGCGGGTAGGCGAGGTGGCTTATGAGTTGGATTTATCGGCAGATAGCAAGGTACACAATGTATTTCATGTGTCATGCCTCAAGAAGGCATTAGGACATCGTGTTGTTCCTTCCACAGCGTTACCACCCCTGGATGATGAGGGGAAATTGATTCTAGTGCCTGAGGCCATCTTAGATGTTAGAGAAAGACAGTTGCGAAGACGGGTCATCAGGGAGTATTTGATTAAATGGAAGGACTTGCCGATTGAGGATGCTACATGGGAGAGCGAGGAGATTCTGCAACATCTAGAGTTGAGATTGCTTGGGGACAAGCAATTTCAGAGAGGGCGGACTGTAATGTCCCCTTCTAGCTAGACCTCAATATTTCAATGGGATTAGCCTATCAGTCAACCCTCATAGGCTAATGGGATAGGATAGAGGGTCTTTGTGGAAGAAACTTGGTCATTTGATGGTTTTATTCTTCTCCAGGGTTCAGAGAGGTTCAGGTTTGGCCTTTGCAAAGGGTTAAGAGCTCAGTTTCTCATACTTACTATTTATAGTAAGTCATTCAGGCAGGGTTACTATTTATAGCAGGGCACCTCATTGGGGTATATTGTCAGTGTCGATCTCGATTTTTCAATTGGGTTGGAGAAATAAGGTGTTTTGCCTAAGTTATGATGTTTAATTATTATTAAAGGTTACTTTAATAATAATTAATATTTTTATGTTATATTTGCACTTTATACTTGAGGGGGTCATTGATACATTAAAAGGGGGCCAGTTTTAATTGATGTCTTGGACGCCAACTCCTAGACATTATTTTTAATATTTCTAAAGTGTAAATGTATATTATTTAAAATGATATTAAAAGGGAAAAAAGGGGGTCGACCCCTTTGAAGGAAATATATAAGCTGCCAGGAGGAAACCAAACTTATCTTTTTGGCATTTGACAACTTCATTTCATGAACTCTTTGGTGTTTGGAGAAAAGGGACGAGGGCTTTTGCATTGTCCTGAGCGTATCGGCGTTGGAGAGCGTAGCACCTTCAGTGTATCAACATTCTGAAGCTGTGAGACTATCAGCTAAAGTTGCTCTGCTGTTGGCTTCACTTCAGGAGTCAAGTTTGTGCAGATTAGAGAGATATTTAAAAGGGTTTCAAGTATATTTTGTGAGGGGAAGAATCGGCTTAAGGCTGTCATTAGAAATCATTCAGCAAGTATTCTAAGGACTGCACCTTTCTGACTTCAGCGGGCCATACAAGCTCTTACCCTAGGCGTGTTTCATCTAGGCTGAAACGCCTTTGCTCTTTCATGGCTTTCATCTCCATGATAGGCGTCTATAACAAGGAAGGGGTTTGATATCATTTTTGAGGTGGACAACTCAGTTTTTGCAGCAGGTCGAGCTTTCAATCAGTCTCATACATTGCTGGCAGCAACTCATATTTTGATATTGTGTGTTTTCTTCTTTCCGGGTATGCTTATCTATGTAAAAGCTTTGAAGAGAATATTCAATAAATAATAAAGATAGCTTGCAGCAGTGTATTTCTTTCAGTATTTTGTTATTTTCCAATATTTTATTTCATGCCTGGCATTATATTCAAAAATATAAAAAAAGCGTATATTTGCAAAAACACAAAAAAAATCATAAAACAAAACAAACACAAAAACAGCAGTCAGAGGCTCTCATTTAGAAGTTTCAGTAGAAAGCAGCTGTGGGAGAACTAGGGTTACACAATCCCATTCATATACCATAACCAGCACTTAGTTTTAGTTATTTAATCTTCACATTTATTTCAATTCATTACTCTAGGTAGTTACTGATGACAATTATTTAATCCTAGGGTAATTCGCCAAATATATTTTAATTAATTTACCCTAGGGGTTTTTTTTAAAGGGATTTTGTACTCCCTTTCATTTTGGTGAACCCCTATGCTCGTAAAGCCCCTTAGAGTTTCTCTTTAGGGTTTCTCTTATTATTTTTATTACTGATTTTCAGATTTCAGACTTATTATATTTTGTAAAATTCATAGCTACTCTTGATTGATTACAAATTATCTTTCTAGGGCTTGTTTATGCCAAGAGCTAGTTGAAATCTTAATTTACCTTCGAAAAGAAGTGCTCAAATAAACCCTTATATGGCTTCTCATTTCGTTAGTTTAGAGATACCCATTGAGGTTAATCATAATGGATAATCGAATTTTGATTGAATACATGTAGATAAGCAAGAAATTTCTCTCACTAGACAATTCCCTTCTTAAGAGCTTGCCTTTGCTACTTCTCCTTCCCAATAAATTGTGTCTATTCATAATTAAGTGATTGGTGTATTCCACTACAAAGATTCTTCGTGACATTGGTACCATGTTGGCTTCTTCTAACACTTTATATAGTGTATCTTCCCCTTTTCCTACACACCCACCTTCTTCTATTGATCCATCCTCTTCTTGTCCTGAGATAGATCCCCTCATTGTTCCTACTTCCCATGTTACACTCCTAGTATGATCCCCACTTCTCATGTTCCTTCTTCTAGTGTCATCACTACCTCTCCTTCCACTAGAGTTCCACTTACCTCTCAACACACTAGTTCCATCCCTTTCTCTTCACCCACTAGTGCCATCCCTACATCTCACCTTACTATTCATAGTCATCCATGTAATGGTATGCTTATTGATCTAGTGAATTAGTTTAATACCTCCATAGAAGAACTTTTTTATGAACATTTATGGCAAGAAAAGATGACTAATGGCATGCTCATTGATTCTTTGCCTCTTGTAGTGGGGCTTTAGGAAGTTGAAGTTTTGTTTCAACTTTCAAGTTATTCCATCTTCCACTATATTTTCTCTGTCACTTGGAAGGCCTTGGCTAGACAATCTAAGGGCAGTTCCCTCTAAGGTTTATCAATGTTTGAAATGCATTCATGGTGATAGAATCATCAAAGTTTAGAGAGATGCATTTATACCTTTTTTTTATTCAAGCCATTTCACAATTGATACATATATAGAGCTCCTAAAAAGCTCCATATGAGTTCAAAGATAAGGTTCATAAGCTATATCCAAAGAATTTACAACAAAGGGCACAAGAACAAGTTGCAAAGCGAAAAATGGAGCAAATGGAGCAAATGAAGCCCTCTTCATTGCCTCCCAAAGTATCTCATGAGAAGAAAGCAAGTCACAATTCTTGTTCTCCAGCACAAGGAAAACAAGAACAAGATGTTTCTCATAGCCCATATGTACCAAAGCAAAAGTTTCATCCATATTCTCCAAAGAAGAATAAGCAAGTAAGATTTTACAATCCCATTACTACATCATCTAAAGCCACTTCCCCTGCATGGGTTCCAAAGGAAAATATAAATATTCCAAAGTCACAAGTGGATCCTAATCCAAAAACACATAAAGCAATAAATAAAGTAGGGTAACACACCCATCCCTCATATCTCAAGTACATTTACTAAAAGTGATGTTACTTATCATGATGAAATTCACTTGCTTGAAGGTGGTTACAAACCACAAAATTGGGATGAAGATGATTTATAGGAGGATGATCCTTTCAATATTGTCGGTTGAGATTTGGATCTCCCATGCTCTACCTGCTTATCTACATATATATTATTTTATTTAGATGGTGCATCCCACTTGGGGGCATATCCTTTATGGCACTGGCCACTTTCTATTAAATTCATGATATACTTCCAAAATTTTCCATATGCTTCCAAATGATTATGATTACACAACAATTTTTATCACATGTTTCATTAACACAATCTTTTCTAATGATGCTTTAAGATCTTCAATGGTTATGACACTTGCATCTTATGATTTTATGCTTTTTCATGTTTATGCTAACCATGATCATATCTTATGCCAATATGTTTTATGATGATTGTCTTTTTCCTAATGCTTATCATGATGAAATCTTACATTTCCTTGTACTTACAAGATCTATTATCTAACACTTGTGGTTACTTCCATTCGTGGCCCAATTTGGTAGCATGATCGGGGGCATCTTGCTGCCTATCATTATATGTGCTTTCATGAGCACAACTTAGCATCTTTTTATGCTATCATATGATGGCATTTTTATATTCCTGTATGATTATTGATATTTCCAAGATTACATCATTTTTTACATACTTATTCTACTTTCTCCCAAATTAATTGCATTCTCTGCATGCAAGGGAGCATACAAGGTCACTAATATTCCTTCTTAAGTATGGTAATACCGTAATAGTGAATCTCAGAATGCCATTTTCAGATGATGCCACATTCCCTCTGCTGCCCCAAGGCAGAATCTACTGGTTTGTCACCCCTAGGCGGTATCCTTGGTCCACCACAAGTGGAATATCTCTCATTCCCTCTTTCTGTTTTTCTTTTATTTTGATTGTAGACAACATATTCTTATTTTAAATGCTGATATGATGCTACTCACTGATTATTTTATATTTTACAAGTTTCTAAGGTGAAGCACTCATTTCAAGGGAGTGTATATTGAGAAGCAATATCCATATTCTTATCTGTATCCTATTCATGAGTGTTTGAATAAATTTACATTCATGTTGTCGACTTGATTTTACTTTGACATGCACCCTCATAGTGGTTTGCATGCCAGTCAAAGTGAGGGTAAAACATAATGGTGAAAATTGCATACCCCGCACTTTTCACTTTTATTTTGTACTCGCTAAGTTGGTTATTCCTTACACCATGACAAATGTATATGTGGCATGATTTCTGCTAAAAGTTGGCACGTAACCCAAACCAAAACTAATTCCATTTGCATTAACTCCCAAGGATTGGTCTTGATCCTCAATTCTATCCATTCCTTACCTAAGGTCATATCTACAATTTGTGCAAATGACCCAAGTCCATTGCAAGATTTGTAGCTTTTAGTTTTCAAACTCAACTTTGGGAACAACCTAACCCTTCCACAAAATATTTAATTTGTGTCCTTTGGATTTGTTTTTAAGAACTATTCTGCATTCTTTTTGACGACTCTAAAGAATTCATCCAACAAGAGCATTCAAGAAACATTCATGTGCATAATCAAAGTATTTATTACTATTCTACCTGTTTGCATCAACATCTAGAACATCTATTGCATGTTTGCTTGCTGTCTTCTATCATTTCTAAAAGTCATTGACTCAATATCCTAGGCGTTTGACCAAGGGGAGATGTATTCCCTATCGTTGGAAAGCTCTCAGCCACACCACCAAGTCTTTTATATAAAAATAAATAAAGGCATTCAAAGCAAGCATAAGGAGAACATTTAAAGATTTACAAAGATCAAATCCGCACTTATACAGATCAGATCTGTATGTGCGCAATCAGTCCCACAGTTGCAAAAGTGACCCATAGTAATAGACAATGATTTTACAAATCCCTAGACTTTCGTCTCATCATTCTGGATATATATATAAAATTCATTTCAACAGCTCGTATAGTAATTTAAGAATTTTGTTTGTTTAAATTATTTTACCCTGGCATTTTCTTAATACAGCATTCTCCCTATTTATTATTTATTTATTTATTTTAAAATATAAATATAAAGTAAACGATAGGTGATTTTGAAAGGTAGTGTTTAGTGAAAAAACATGGATGACGAGAGACATGGCACAATACAAACCTTTTTAATTTAGTGGTTACTAAAATTATGGATGACGGGGGCGGTTGGCACATTGCAAGCCTTTCTCATTGCTTAAACAAGTGACGAAGTGCAGACCTTACCTCCACCATCTCGACAACGCCACTCTCCTCAAAGATTCGAGCCAATTCTTCACTGGTAATGTCAAAGGGAATATTACCCACATACAATTTAGTACCGTCAGGAACTGGAAAGTCAGTCTGCTCGTATGAGCCCTCGCTCTCACTCCCTTGCTCTGTATGACCCTGTCCAAAAGCTTCCATACCTCCTTCCGTCTCTTCTGACTCTAAAACTTCTCCTTCCGAGAGTTCCTCTGATACAAAGCCCTTGACTTCCTCTTCATCTATAACTTCTGTAGATGGAGGCCCCTCTGACCACGCTGTAGCATTTCTGAGAAACCTCCTACTCGTGTTGCCCATAACAGGGATAAAGCAGGACAACCCACGAAGGGCATGAGAAACTGCTACTGTTGCTCTAGGTTTTGTCAGCATTGCCACTCTGGAACTAGGATGACCCTTCACACAAGATGAAACAGTAAGACCCCCTCCTGCTGCTGCCGCCAATGATTCTAATGAAGGGGGCAGTTTGTGGGTAGTTGCCATGGAAAAGCAGGAAGCTGCCATCTTTACAATACCCCGAGGCAGAAAAATCCCACCGTCTCACAACTGAATTCCTGCAGATAAGTTTCTATATTATTCTGATTAGTCTGAACCAATATAAAAATCCTCCAAACTCTAACACCAATCCCCAAACGGATGAATATTACAAACAATAATATTTTAGAATTGGCAGCGTTCACGACGATAAATCCTTTCTGCTAGAGCATTAGAAATTGTCTTTGGAAGCGAACACAACTGCTGTAACTCTATACCCGACGAAGCAATCGAAAGGCTTCGAACCAGAAGGTACGCAAGACCACGAGAAGCGAAACAATTGAATTGCAGAGATATAAGGCCTACAAATGGATAAGATATGTTCGTGTGGTTTGAGGAAAAGCAAAACCTTAATACCGTTGTGGTTTTTTCTTTTCGTAGAGGAATTCGCACCAAATAAATGTAGTTAAACATCAATAATATTAAGGAGAAAGCTAACTCCTAGACAAAAAGTATAACATGATATTGTACCCCCAATAGGCTACTTCATGTCATACAGTGGACAAAAGGTATCGATAGAAAGATTTGGCAGACAGTTAGTCGTGTGTCGTCAGGTGTCGTCACCGGGAAAGGATGTGCGGCCCAGTAGAAAAGTCAAAAAGCTATACAAAATGCACCTAACATTGCCATTTTCCACATTTTCATTTTGCAGTTTGGTAGGTGCAGAGGGACGCGCGGGCGAGGAAAATGGAATTGCAGGTGCGCGAATCAAACCCATCAAACACATTCGACAAGCATGGCGCATCGCCATTTTCGACATTTTGATTTTGTGGTTTGTTGGTTGGGGAGGGACGCGTGGGCGAGGAAAATGGAGTTGCAGGCGATCGAACCAGCAAAAACCCATCAAACGCATTCGACAGGCCCGGCGCCAACAAGTATGTATTCGCTATTGTATATGTCATTTTTCCATTTTGCAGGAATTGTGAAGCACGGTTGTTAAATGGGTTTCTGTGGAGCAATGAACTATGAAGCACGGATGTTAAATGGGTTTTCTGTGAAATGAAAATAAAAATGTTTTGTTTGCGTGTAAGGTTTTCAGTATAGTTGTTTATGATTTTTTTTCAAGGGTTTTGAAATTTGACTGTGAAGAATTGAACGGCTATTGTTTGAAGAAGATGAGTTTTCATTAACGGAAAATAAAGGGGTTTTCATTTGGAATGCAAAGGTGTTTTGTGTGTTTTTGTGGGTTTTTGTGTTGGCATTTAAATTTTCCCTTTTGGTTGTTTGTTGTGAAGATGGCTTTTCATTGACGAGAAGATTAGTGGAATTAAAAATGTGGGTTTTTGTGTTGTGAAGATGGGTTTTCAAAAAACATTATGTGGGTTGCAAATTTCAAAAAACATTATGAGCCAGCGGGTTTTCAAAATCAGAATTTGGAATGGACAAAAAGCCCAAAACCGTACACGTAAACAAAATCTTTTATTTTCCCATTGACATCCTCATTTTGAACAACTATTTGCTACAATCAAAATGGCATTTAACTTTCTTCATCTGATTGGAACAAATAAAATGCTCGCATTATTTGCAGTGTTGGAAAACACACTGTCTCCTCTCAGTTTAAATGTAAAGGGTTGTCTCACAATGGGTTGCTTGCTTCTTAACTTGTACGGTTTTGTAACATGGAATGTTACAAAACAATATGAATGTCATCAAAATCACACCTTCCATTGTTGTGCTTAAATTTTGGATGATTGAAAAAAAGAGTGCACAAAATAGTTGTATTTTGGAAAACACAATGTGGGTTTTCAGTTATTTGAATCTCCTTGTTTAAATGTAAGGGGTTGTCTCACAGTGGGTTGTTTGCTTCTTAACATGTACAGTTTTGCAACATGGAATGTTACAAAATAGTATGCATGTCTTCAAAATCACACCTTCTATTGTTATGTTTAAATAAAATGCTCGCATTATTTGCAGTGTTGGAAAACACAATGTCTCCTCTCAGTTGTTCCCTCAAATGTTGGTATATTATATGAATCGGCCTTTAATACTGGTATAGTAAACCGTTAGGGGAGAAGCTAAAGTGTAGACAAAACGAACCTATGTATGTAACATTATATCATAACCCCCATTCCCCATCCCACACAGTGGGCAAAATGCATCGACGAAAAGACTTGACAGACGGTTAGTTGTGTGTCGTCACATGTTCGTCGCCAAAAAAGGATGCATGGCCGACGGGAAAGTCAAAAAGCTAGACAAAATGCCCTAAACGTTATCATTTTCCACATTTCATTTTGCCCATTTTCCATATTTCATTTTGCAATTTGTTGGGGACGAGCGCGCGGGCAACAAAATGGAGTTGCAGGCATTCACATAAAGCAATAGACAAAACGTGCCTAAACATCCCTCAAATACTGGTGTCTAAATGCTTTTGAAATATTAGGTGGGTTGCAAGTTTTGTAAAACATAGTGTTTTGCATCCTAGAATTTTCCAAAACAATATGTATGTATTGAAAAGCTTTGTGTTATTTAGACCGTAGGAGTGTGGTGATAGGCACCATTTTCTAAACAGCCAGTAAGGTATTTGGCTTCAATGTGTAGAGGGTTTTACAACATTTTATGTGTTGGAGGTTTCGTAAATCATGTTGTCACCTCACCTCCCACTGTGTTTTCCAACTTGCAATCATATTGTGCATGTATATTTGGATATTAAGAAATAGAAATGCATTTTTTACTCTACGTAAGACTTGTTATAAGGTGCCTTTCATTACATTTGTACTGTCTAAATTACATTCATACCGTTTTGTTAAATTCTAGGTTTCAAAACATTGTTTTTCTCCTCCAACTCCTACATGTGCACTCCAACCTTCAACTTCCAATGTGCAGACATGACCCTTCTTTCTCCAAACTGAAAAACTAACACGTCATTCTACCTCTAATTCCCGCGCCAAAAAAAAAGCTCTGAAAATAACTACTCATACTCACATTGTTTGTACTATCTAAATTGCATTCATACTATTTTGTAAAATTCTAGGTTGCAAAACACTATTTTTTTGAAATATGCAACCCACATAATGTTTTAAAACCCTTTACAAGGAACAACCCAATTGGTTACTCACCCCTCACCTCAATTTAGTATGTTTTGTGATTTCCTTGAGAGCCTTTTGTGAATTAGATAGTAAGAATGTAATGAGATTGGAAAACACTGAGTTTTAAGAAATCTACAACCCACACAGTGTTGTAAAACCCTCTAGACGTAACAACCCAATTGGTAAGCCGGGAAAACTAAGCTGACGCACCTATGTACATACAATCAGTTAGAAACCCCTCACCTCAACTTGCTTGGTTGTCTCCCCCACCTACAACGCCCCCTTGCTCTCCAACAATTTGCTTTCAACCTGTAGAATGAGAAAACCCATAACATAGAATGTTTTCCAAGAACAGTACTTGTTACAATCTAAAACACATGTCTTAATCACATCAACGCCCTTCCCTCCCACAATGAACAGATAGCTTCTCGCACAAGGAAAACAAATGCAACGTAATTCAATGCGATAGGACACCTCCTCACTTTCCTCGTCGTGATGTTTCCTTATGTCTATTGGTTCCATCACTTCTATCATTTGTTTGGTGGGTCCCACACTACTTCGTCTCTTCATGTTATGTATGTTTCCATGTATGTTGTTATGTATGTTTTTATGCATTTTTGTATGTACATAGGTGCATTTTGTTGGGAGATTAGTTGTGTCCATAGAGGATTTTACAACATTGTGTGGGTTGGAGATTTCATTAATCATGCACTCACCTCCCATGGTATTTTCCAACTTGCAATCATTTAGAGTTTTAATGGTTGTTGGAAAACAATGGGTGTTTATAAAACATTGCCTTTCATTGCATTCCTACTGCCTAATTGACAAAATCTTTTCACTTGACATTCTTGCCCGTGCTCTCAACCACGTAACTTTGAATGTATAGAATGAAATAAATGGCAAACCACATTATGTTTTCCAACTTGCAAATTATATTGTGCATTTATTTTTAACTCATATGACGAAATTGAATTTCAATTTTTTTGTGTAAGAGTTGCTATAAATTGTAAAGGTGAATGAACTTTAGTACATTCTTACTGTCTACAAACTTTAAGGTTTTCATTAGAAGCATGATGTCTATATATACTTGCATGTTGGAAAACAGTATGTGTTATCTGCAACCCAAATACTGGTCTCATCTTTGAGAGTGTCTTTCTGATTAGAGAATACAAATGTTTTGTTTTTAATAAGTTATTTACAAAAGATTTCTACCATTTCACATAGCATTCTCATGTCTCCATCCAATTGATTCTCTTTTCTGCACTAACATCCTATTTTTCCTTCTTTTCATGTTATGTATGTTTCTATGTATGTTTTTGTATAGGTTTTTATTCGTTTTTGTATGTACATAGATGTGTTTTGTTGGCATATTAGCTCTATTTTTTGGTCAATCAAGGTGATCAACAAGGCTTTTGTTGACTTGTTAACCTTTGTTCTTGCAATGATATGTATTTTTTTAGTCGTCTATACAAGTAATGGTTTAGTTTACAATATCATTGAACAATGGTTACGATACTGATATGTCATTTAGATGTTCATTGAGAGACACGGGATATAAACAAAAGTCTAATACTGGTACGTGGTATTGATGGTCAATATAGCACAACATTAAATAGAATATTACTATTTTGTTTCTCCTGAAAAAGAAAGATAACATGTAGCCATCTAACTCCCAAGGCCCTATAGTTGGTTCTCAACTGTGCTGATATCACTCAGAGGTCAATGTAACTGTAATTTGCAAGGGGCCTTTGCCGGTAACAAGGAAAAAAAATGCATAAAGTCAGCTATTCTATGTTCTAGGGGTTTTAAATAAAATAAAAAGATAGATTAGAGCTTTAAAACCAAAAGAATATGAATAAAACTACTTAACATCTAGACATGCATACCAACAATGAGTGTTTCTTCATCCATCCACAACCATGACATGAAACAATCCATAGGACAATTTATGCCATTGCATACATCCATAGTGCTAATTCAATCATCATAACTGTTCACCAAACTTTCTTCATAAAAACTTTGAAACAAACCATTCACTCATCATTAAAACACAGATCACATAGATAGAATAGCAATTCATTCATAGATAACTTAATGAGATAATCTTAAATCCAGTTCCTTCTATTGACTTTCATCAAATAAGAAACACTTAGGTGCAACAAAACCATTGGCATATGGATTGATTATATATCATTAAAATCATCAAATAAGTCCAACTTGATAAAATAAAACTTTCACAAAGCTATAAAATTGTATCTAAATTTGCTTGAAATTTCAGGGTATCTGCTTAACAATTATGAAAACCTAAAACTATTCCTGTCTGCTATCATCAGGTGGCTAAACTTGCTTCAATTAGCCAACCTTTGCAAAATGGAACCAAATAATACATATAGGTTAAGCATGCACAAATTCCTCCCAATTTGAAATCCAAATCCACAAATCAAGGAACAAGGACTGCTGATAGAACCGAACTGTTGAACTCTGAGTTAGGAAGCTGGAGCAAAATATTGCACAAATTCTGATTTCCAAAGAAAAAGTGAAACTGAAGAAGAGAAACAGAATTGAGCCCACATTAACGCCCTGAACAAGAGGAGAGAAGGAAATGTTACATCAAGTGAACAAATTGTTCAACCATAAGTTCACCCCTGCTTTACATGCTCAAGGACATATTCATCATAGTTGTCAAACACTTGTTGAAGAGTACCTGAATCAGGTCCATCCAACCAATCATCTTCAAATTTGATCCTCCCTAATTCAGTTGAAACCAACTTTTGTACCTCCTTCAACTTAATCAATTCTCTTTTAGCAGCCTTTGCTTCTTCCTTGATATCCATAAATCGATCTAATAATAGATCCTCCCCATCATCTCCTTTCTACATTATGTCTTCAAATTTACCCCTCCACCTCTCCCTCATCTTATCTAAAGAAGGGCCTTCTTCAACTGAGGTATCTAGATTGATTAGAATGGCTACAATTGCCTCCCATTCATCAATTTGTTGGTTCAAATCCTTACTTATCTCTTGAACTTCATCTTGATGCACATGCATAGCTTTGTATTTATACCTTATTATACTCACAGTTTTCTCAACAAAATTTGCACTATCCTCCTCAAGAATTGAATGTTCAAACAAAGTTGACTTAGGTACTTTATCAATCTCTTCAAGCCTTTTGACATATTCATTATCTTGCTTATCTAGATCTTTGGTATGTTGATCTAGATCCCCTGCCAACTCAAGAGCTACCTTGTGAGTATTAAAACCATCAACAAGAATATCATCAACTTCTTGATTGAGCTTATCCTTCCATCTCTCTAGCATTCCACCTTTCTCTTCATCTGAACCAAATCATCTGCCTCCTTCTTTGTTAATAGGATTGGTGATTCAGGGGCAACAACATGTTGAGAGATTGGAGTTGAAACATCTTTCAAAAACCTATGCAATTGATCTAATTGAGCCTTAAGGTCATCCTTTTTTTGCTTATCCTTGATCATTTGGGACTTGGTAGAGGAAGTCATAATATCTATTAAGTTCATTTGTTGATTTCTTGCAGGCCTTCCCAAATTAACTATGCACAATAGATAATCAATAATTTGCATATCCTCTCAGTTCTTATCCATCGTTGGTATTGCACACTCAGCAATGATCTCTCCTGCGTCTGTAAGCTTGTTGGAGTGGAGAACCCTGGCCTTCTTCTCGGGCCTTTCCTTCTCAATCTCTTTCATCATTTCCTCCCAATTGAGAGGTTATGGTTTAACTATTTGCTTCCTTTCTAAGTCAAGCTTTAACCAGGTAAGAGCAACAAGAGTAGTAACTACTCGAGTCGAAGAAGAAGTAGCAGTAGTGGAAGACAAAGGTTGTAATATTGTATTTTGAGGCAAAGAGTCAACCTCCTGCACATTTTGTTGCTCGCTTTGTGCCCTCTCCTGTGTCAGCTTCTCGACCTCTTCCTTATCTTTCTGCTCTTGCAGTTTCTTGGCCTCTAACTCTTTCTTTAGACGTTCCTCTTCTAACTTTCTTTCCTCTAACATCTAATCTCGTTGCCTTTTCAGCTCCTCAACATAGTCCCATGCCTCCTTGGACTTCTTGTATTCAACAATCTCAACAACCTCTTTCTCTCTTTCCAAACGTTTTTTTCCTCTCTCTTCTTAAGAGCCTCTTCTCGTGCCTTGAATTTGGCCTCAACAGCTTCATTTTCCCTTCTTTGAGCAGCTTTCTCTTCTTCAAGGTCATGGATTTTCTATTGTAGAACCAATTTATCTCTTTCTCCCTACATCTTGAGCTCCTGCTCCTTTTGTTGTTGTTGCTAAGCCAATTCATCAGCCTTAACTTGAGCCTCCAATTCTTGTTGCTTGGCCGATAACACAACTTGTGCTTCTCTTCTTGTTGTTTAGCTAATGCTTTGGCTTGTGCCTTGGCATCAACTTCCTTTTTGGCATCCTCAAAGAGCTTCCACTGGTCCTCCTCTGTCAATATATGCTTCGTCCTTGCATCATATGTTACATCAAGGGATGCAACTACATGAGCCTCTTTATCAGATGGAGTGTTTTTAGAATTAGTAGCAATATCATGTATTTCAATTCCCAACTCCATTTCCTCTAATAGCTCAGCTTCCTTGTGGAGAGTTCCCTTCAGGGATTCCCAACTTAGTTGTTCTGTAACAGGGGGTTGAACAACTATTTCTACTACAATAGATGTGGAGGCACCAACTTCTTCAGTTGTCTCACCTTCTTGTATCTCTAGGATGTCTTGGGCAACCACCTCCTCTTCTGCATCAGAAGGCATAAACTCTAAGGGTTCCTTAGGAGGCATTCTCCTTTTTGTCCTTTTGTACGGGGTGGTTCCAACAATCTTTCTTTTCTTAGATGGTTGAGCCTTCGGCTGATTAATCCTCAAGTTGACCCAATGTACACTTCTATCCAAGACTGGTCTTACAACCTGTTTTATATCAATAGATTCCTTAGCATTCCAATCCACTGGATCAAGATCCTTGGTTCCTATATTATCTGTATCATATTGGGGATCCAAATTTACCCCATCATTAGACAATGTATCTAGAATGTCCTCCTTTATTCCAAACTCCACCATGAGTGGGATAGGTAATCTTTCGTAGTTTCTCCTCCTAAGATCATATTCATCCTAGAGATCTATCCAAAACTCCTCCAACAGATTAAAATGCTTATCAAAGACACTACAAAGCAGGGCTTGCATCTTATGCCCAGGATCAAAATGCAACCTGAAAGTGTATAAACCCAATTTTAAATAAACTAATTCATCACAAACAACTTTGGCCCACACAATGTGTGGACAACTATACTCACCCAATTTCATAGGAAACTTATGACAACCAGTCTTGTGCTTAGTGCCAAATTTGAAGTTAACCCTCAATGCTTGATATATGAATTTCATCAATATAATTTTATTGCTACAACACCTAGGCAATCGCTGAGGGTGGCCATCAAAACCAGACAATCTGAAATAGGTAAATTTGGGCTTCTGAATATACCAATGTCCCCATTTTGCAATAAAAGCCATGGCTTCCCTGCTCAATCTATAACCAACATCACCAGTGAGTCTATTAATGATGACATAAAGGAAGGCATCATTAACCCTCCTATAATGTAACTAAAACCAAGAGAGGATCGGAACTGGGACCGGAATGGGAACCAAGAGAGGAACTAATTGTTAATTCCAAGTTCGGTATCCATTATGCTTCCTCTTTCACCTAAGACTAAGCGCAAAGACTTGAGGATAAGTAGATAAAGACAAAACATCTCAATGACTGGAATCAGATTCATTTTAGGAACTAGTCCCAGAGAAAACAACCTCGAGACAATTTCATTCCCGAGTCTTCCCCTGCCAATTCAATATGTAAAATAAAGTGTGTTTTCTAAAGACACAGTCATATGCATTTTAAAGCCCGGGTCACATGAGCTTATGAGAGAAAACCAAATAAAAGGGTCCTAGCCCCTTATCCTTTCAATCATATGAGGACCAATTTAAACCTAAGACAAGGTGCGTTGTGAAGTTTATCGAGTAAACCCTAGTTTGCTCGATACATCAATTTAATCCAACTAGGGCAACACAAAACCATTATATAACATATCCAAAGGACATAGGATCAGATTGAAGCAAGGTCGCGACATATTTCAAACATCATTAGTATAGACAACCCTGGAAAATAGAATCCCTAATTAGAAATTAGGGCACGACAACAAACCACCTGTCGCGAAAGCGACAGCAGATAAAAACAGATAAACAGAAAAAAAAGAACAACAAAATAGGAACAAAGAGAAAAAGGACAAAAAGGAAATAAGAAACAAAGAAAAACAATAGGAAGGAGAAAATTCATAAGAGATAACTCCATGAACACGCCAAAACACGAAAAACAAAACAACTGCACAAAACAAACACAAATCAGGAAGAAGGAGAAGAGCCCTACCTAAAAACGCTCTCTAGGAAAGATTGAAATTCAACCAAGATTCGCTCCGCAATCAAATCGATCCTCTCGAAGATTTTATGGCTCTCATTCACTCAAACGTTTTGAATAACAAAGATAATGAACCAGTTAAACGTGATTAACAATTTAAAAACAATTCGCGCATGCAAAGAAGCTGCAATTAATGCCATAAATGCGATAGGTCGGAGGCGGAGCAAACAACGCAAACAAGAAGTTAAGTCCCATGAACACCCAAAGTAGGGCAGACACAGACCCGAGTCAGAGACAGCATAAAGAACCTTATACAAAGTTCCCTACCTAGTTTCCAATCCAGTTCCAGCTCCGCAACAAAAACAACGACAAAGAAAAAGAAACAATAGGGGTGGAGGCAGAGTCGAAATCGAAATGAAACTTTCACGAAGTTCAAAGTTTGGCTTTGGTTTAGGTTCCGCTCCCGACCAAGAAGCAGGAACAAAACAAAGACACACAAGCACAAAGGGAAGCAGGTTCGGAATGAAAACTGAACCTGGCCCAAACACCAAAGCAACAAAGAGACAAAGCAAACAAGTGGAGTCGGAGTCGGAATGGGAACAAGATCTAGAATTTTAAAAGTTCCAAGTTCAGTTCCGCTTCTGCTCGAACAAAACAAAACACAAGGCAAACGACAAACAACTCAAAGGACAAACCAACCCAAGAGTGCCAAATGAACCAACAAACAATGAAAGAAAACATGAAAGAGAAGGCAGACCCAGAGTCAGAACTGAATCCGAACTAGGAACTTTGGAAAAGTTCAAAGTCCAGTTTTTGTTTTGGCTCCGCTTCCGACAGAGCAAAAGAAAGAAAGACTTAGGAGCAAAACAAACAACTCCTAAGACAAACACAAAGGGGGACCCATTTTGTTCCCAAAATAAAATGGGGTGGTTATGCAAGGCATAACACATGGTATCCTTCTTGTTTGTCTTCTATGCCCTTATTGATTATTGCAAGTTATGGCCTCTTTTATATGTTAGGATAGATGAGTTTTTTATATATCTAAATGAACATTCAGTGCTTCACAGTTCCTGCAGAATGGCAGAATGACAGATATAATTGTTGATATATATTACTAGTGTTAGCGATAGGTTAAATTGGAAATTAAATTCCCATTGTACAATTTAATATGTTTGTTTATTGTCTATACAAGCTGGAATTTTGCACTCACCACAACATATAATTGTATATTGGTGAAATTTCGAATAAAAATAATTCTTTGTAGCACCAAATGTCTTTAATTTTCCAATTCAATCTATCACTAACACTTGTCTTCCTTCCAAGTGGTTGATATATTTGAGGAAACAAAATTGAAGAAAACAAGGGCAGGTGGATTGAGAAGGATGCTTTAGGAGACATGAAGCTTTTGCACTAAATATAGGTGATTCTAGCTATCATAGCTTGAATTGTAAGTGTACTGGTTAGTTAAACTTCCAAAATTTATTTTTCATTAAGAAGTTATGATATTTTTATAGATGAGATGCTCATTGTGGTGAATGCAAAGAATTTCCAATTGAATTTAAAAAAAAAATGTTACATTATTGTGTGCCTATTATATCCCAATTTTTTCATGAAGGATGTTTCCTCCTTGAAGTGTGAGTGTTACATGGGAAATGCTCAAAAAAGCAGTGAATGATGATACTGCATCCTTTTAATTATCCCTTTACACAAAAAAACATAAAGAGCTCTACATTTCAAATGAAAATCCTTTATGCAAGGAAAACCCTTTATTTTCTTGTGAATGAAAACCCATTTTCTTAATGAACATGGAAGATATAGAAATGGCAAATTTATATACATGATAGCTGGCTGTCGTGCCTTTCAAATGTGTTTAGGTAGTGTAGACCCTTGGCTCTCATTTGGCCTCAATGAAAACCCTTCTTCCCAACCAATGGTCGTTCAATTCTTCACATTGAAATTTGAAAACCCTAAAAACAAAAAAACATAAACAACTATGCATTTGATATGAAAACCCTACATGCAAACAAAACATTTTATTTTGTCATCAATGAAAACCCATTTTATTTAACTAATAGTCGCTTAATGCTTATCAGAAAACCCATTTAACCGTTGTTCAATGCTTCACAGAGACCCATTTAACAGTCGTGCTTCACAGTTCCTATAGAATGGCATATACAATGGCAGATATACATACCTGTTGACTAGTCGTTGCGCTTGTCGAATGCATTTCTCTCATTCGACCTCCATTGTGTTGCCTGTGCTCCCCACCAAATTACAAAATGAAATGTCACAAATGACGACTTTTAGCTCTCCAGATGCGGCAAAATGTAGACAAAATGCACCTATGTACATATAAAAAATGAAAAGTTTTTACTCTGGTTCGACCACCTGCAACTCGATTTTGTTGCCCATGCATCCCTCCCCACCCAACAAACTGCAGAATGAAAATGTGGGAAATGGCAATGTTTAGGTGCGTTTTGTCTAGCTTTTTGACTTTCCCACTGAGGTTGTGCGTCCTTTTCCGGTGACGAACACATGATGGCATGCGGCTAACTGTCCGTCAAGTCTTTCTGTTGGTGCCTTTTGTCCAGAGTGTGGGATGGGGATGGGGGGTATGATATCATGTTACATACATAGGTTCTTTTTGTCTACGAGTTAGCTTCTCCCATTAAGACATGTGTTTTAATATGTAAGAAGTACTGTTATTGGAAAACACTTTGTGTTGTAGGTTTTCTCATTCTGCAAGTTGAAAGCAAAAGGTTGGAGAGTAGGTGGGGGAGACAAAAAACCAATGGAATTGAGGTGAGGGGTTTGTAACCTATTGGGTTGTCACTTGTAAAAGGTCCTAAAACATTGTGTGGGTTGTAAATTTCAAAAAACTAATGTTTTGCAACTTGGAATTTTACACAATAGTATGAATATTCGTCTTGAAAGGATTTTGTTATTTAGACCATAGGAATTCAATGAAAGGCACTATTTTTAAACACCCAGTGTTTTCCAACAACCATTAAAACTTTGTATGATTATAGGTTGGAAAACGCAATGGGATGTGAGTGCATGATTTATGAAACCTTCAACCCATACAATGTTGTAAAACCCTAGATATGGACACAACTAATCTCCTGACAAAACACACCTATGTACATACAAAAACACATAAAAACATACATAACATGAGGAGATGGCATAGTGCAAGGCCCACCAAGATGGATGATAAAAATGATGAAACCGATAGACGGGAGGAAATGTCACAACTAGGAAAGTGAGGTGTCCCGTTGCATCGAATTACGCCAACATTTTTTTTCCTTGTGTGAGAAGCTATCCGTTCACTATGGGAGGGAAGGGCATTGTTATGATTAAGACATGTGTTTTACATTGTAACAAGTATTGTTCTTGGAAAACACTCTATGTTCGGGGTTTTCTCATTCTGCAGGGAGTTGCAAGTCGGGGATATATAAGACCATCTATTAAAAAGGCGTAGGACAACTAAGAGGAGGGGGTGAATCAGTTGTCACAAAAATTCAAACTTAAAACTTCAACACTTATCAATTCCACAACCACACTATTTTGTTATTAAGTATGAACATGAAACACAAATAACATAAAGTAAATCAACACAATGAACACTAGATTTTTACATGGAAAACCCAATGAGGGAAAAACCATGGTGAGGATTAACTCACAATATAAAGAGATTATAAAACTGAATATAGAGGCTCATTGCCCAGAAGAGGACTCACTATCCAAATAAAAACGCTCACTGCCTACAGAAAAGACTCATTGTCCAATAGAGAGGCTCATTGCCTACTGATACAAAAGAGAACAAAAGATCCACAACAATTAACACACATCTGCATCCTTGATCAGAAGATTGCAGAAACCTTCAGGAATCTAACACAATGAAGTACTACTACCTCAACTCACTTACACACTTCTGCTCTTTTTGATTTGTGGCTTACTTCGTCACTTTGCATCTGCCTCTAAATCTTCGCAATCCGACTTGCATTTATACCATCTTGGACCTTGGAAACTTTCTCCAAAGTCAGCCACACAAGCTTCATTTCATAAAATTTAAATTTAGGTCAGCAACTCAACATTCTTGCGATGGAAAAGAATGAGAGTGGACCAATAAACATTTATCCAAGACCAAAAGATAATGTCTTGGATCAATCACACATTTCCTTAATTAGATTTAATTCTTCAAATGAAGTGTAAACACTAGGTCGACCAAACCTAATGAAAACACAAATGAACATTGATGTACATGCTTCCCAACAAGAAGATGACACATGGATGACACAACACACTTCATTATGGATGAGAACACATCTCAGATTCCTTCAGATACATCTGTAACAAGTGCAACAACCTTCGAACCCCGAACTCCTCCAATTAGTCCATCCAGACTGTGCAAACACATACAACAACTCTAAAACTCAACTTTTGGATCACCAAACCTCAAACTTCTTTTCTAGAACCCAAATAACACCATTATAAGACATATTTTAGATCCATGAGATCTGAAATGGAACAATAGAGGACTACGGAGCAAAAACATTTCTCCTAGTCCATAAAAGACCAACTCTGCCATAACAGTTCACACACTGGTGAACGTAACTTTCACATATCATCAAACCATAAGCTAAAACTTAGTTGATATCACCACAAGATCACCATTATCAAACCTTCAGGTCTGCACAAGCATAGGATCAACACAAGAGAAATGTGGAGGACACGTTCATCACTCTGACTTCTTTCTTTATTAATTTTTGCAAAAGCACTTGGAAACTCATCATTTCAGCACATCTACAACATCATGAAGATAGCTCCATGTATTCACAACATATCAAAAGAATCTCAACTATACATGTACAATCTGCAACATACTGAACTGTGTTGACATCAATGACAACACCACCAAACTTGCTCATACTTGCAACAATCTCCCCCTTTGTCATTGATGGCAACACATGATGTGAAAAACCATCAAAGACAACATCCTACACAATATTCTGGGAGAACACCTTCTCTTCCTTTGCAACTTCTTTTCACATGACTTTCTCTCCCCCTTTGACATCAATGGCAAATATCAAAAACTTTGATCACTCCCCCTTAGGAGTGCACCCATTCAACTCATACTGCAACAATGAAAAGCTTTTCTACTTCCCCTGCGGAGTAGACCCATTCATTACTCTAGATAAATGAAGAATATGTGAGTTCACTAGACTGATGCACTTTCATGTGCACCTAGTTCGAAGGGCCAATGACCCCCAACCTCTCCCTAAGATGCTCAAAAGTATCATTCGGAAGAGCCTTAGTAAATATATCTACAATTTGTTCCTTTGTTGTCACATACTCCAATCTGACTTCATTCTCCAACACCTTTTCTCCTAAGAAATGATATTTGATAGATATGTGTTTTGTTCTTGAATGCATAACTGAATTCTTTGAAATATATTATAGCACTTGTGTTGTCACAGAAAATAGGAATAGGCTCATCACATATCACTCCAATTTCTTCCAGAGTTTTCTTCATCCACAAAACCTGTGTGCAAATAGATGCTACAACAATATATTATGTCTCTGCAGTGGATAAAGAAACTGAGTCTTGTTTCTTACTCAACCAAGAAACCAATATTTCGCCAAGAAAGAAAGCACCCTCACTGGTACTCTTTTGGTCATCCACACAACAAACCCATTCTGCATCAGTATAAGTACTCAAGGTAAAATCAACACCCTTAGGATACCATAAGCCATAATATGGTGTACCTTTAAGATATCTAAATATCCTCTTTACAACTGTAACATGTGCATCTTTAGGATCTACTTGAAATTGGGCAACTAGACATACTGCATGCATAATATTTGGTCTGGTAGCAGTAAGATACAACAGTCCACCAATCATAGATTTGTATTTGCTCTGATCAGTTTTAGCAGATTCATCATCTTTGCTCAGCTTACATCCGGTTACCATAGGAGTACTAATCGGTTTGGAGTCATCCATTCCAGACTTCTTCAACAACTCTTTTACATACTTAGATTGTGAAATGAATATCCCTTTGCCAGTTTGATTCACTTGAAGACCAAGAAAGAAATTCAACTCACCAATCATGGACATTTCAAATTCTTTTACATTTCTTCAACAAATCTTTTACACATGCCTTCATTTCCACCAAAGATGATATCATCGACATATACAACTACTATCAACATTTATTTACCTTGCACTTTGAAGTAGATATTTCTATCAACAGAGCCTTTATTGAATCCTTGCTTTGTCAGGTATCTATCCAATCTTGCATACCAAGCTCTAGGAGCTTGCTTCAGTCCATAGAATGCCTTCTTCAAATTACAAACCATGTTCAATTTGTTAGATAACTGAAATCCTTCAGGTTGTTCCATGTATACTTCTTCCTCTAATTCACCATTCAGAAATGCTGACTTGACATCCATCTGATATACTTTGAAATCCTTGTAAGCAGAAAATGCCAAAAACATTCTAATAGCTTCCATTCTAGCCACATGGGCAAATTTTTCTTCAAAGTCTATGCCTTCAACTTGTGAATATCCCTTGCATACAAGTCTCACCTTATTCCTTATAACTTCTCCATTTTCATTCAGCTTATTCTGGAACACCCATTTTGAACGAATTACATTCTTATTCATAGGTCTAGGAACTAATTCCCATGTCTAATTCTTTTCTATTTGCTGCAACTCTTCTTTCATAGCTTTCATCCAAATCTCATCTTCACATGCTTCACTCACAGACTTAGGTTCAATTTTAGAAAGTAAACATAGATTTACCTCAGCTGCTACTTTACTTCTTGTCTTCACACCTTCACTCTTATCTCCAATTATCTGTTCCACTGGATGATTCTTCTGCACATACTTAGGAGTCTTAACAACAAGTTTCAGTTCATTCTTTTCTTCTTCTTCTTCCTTCTCCTTATTCTCCTTAGGTACTTGTCCACAGATAGGGTCATCAGGTTCAACTTCACTTATCTCAATAGGTCTGTGGATATCTTCATCAACTATCACATTAGCACTCTCAACAATCTTCCTCAATCTTTTATTAAAGCATCTATATGCTTTGCTAGTATTAGAGTACCCAAGAAAAATTCCTTCACATCTAGCATCAAACTTCCCAAGATTTTCATCATCTCTTTTAATGTAACATATACTTCCAAATACCTTGAAGTACTTCACAATAGGAGTATTACAATTCCATAACTTAAAAGGAGTCTTTGTGATATTGACTCTAATCTGAACTCTATTATGAACATAAACAACAGTGTGTATTGGCTATCTCCAGTACACATCCACTACATTTGATTCTTTCATCATGGTTCTTATAGCTTCCTGTACCATCTGGTTTTTCCTTTCAACTACCCCATTTTGCTGAGGGGTTCTTAGAGCAGAAAACTACCTCTTTATGCCATGTTGTTCACAAAATGTATTAAACTCATTGAGAAGTGAATTCTCCACCTCTATCAGATCTCAAACATCTAATTTTCAAATTTACTTCATTTTCCACTCTTGCTTTGAACACTTTAAACCTATCCAGAGCCTGAGTCTTCTCTCTAAGAAAAGAAACCCATGTCATTCAAGAATAATCATCAATAAGGAGCATGAAATACTTGTCACCATTCAGGCTTCTTGTTCTAGTCGAACCACGAAGGTCAGTGTGAATTAACTCTAGCATTTTGGTAGTAGATTGCTCTTTTCCCTTAAAGTTGCATCTTGTCTATTTCCCCAACTAACAACTTCTACAAAGATTATTAGCAGGCTTTGTGATTCTAGGCAAACCTCAAACAACATCTCTTGAACTAATTATGACCAAATTATCAAAATTTATATGTCCCATTCTCCGGTGTCATAACCAACTTTCACTGACTTGAGATACAAGGCATTGACCATCAACTCCCTTAAGTTGATAGATGTTTCCATGAGTTCTCCTTCCAGCATCAACCGTATCTCCATTTCCAAATCCTTTTATGATTTCACAGGTATTATTCTGAAACACAAGTTTAAAACCATTGCTACATATCTGTCCAAAACTCAAAAAGTTATGCCTCAAACCCTTCACATAATATACATCATCAGTGTTGTGTACTCCATCAAAACTAATTGTACCTTTCCCTCAAATCTTAGCTCTCGAATCATCACCAAACATGACTAAACCACCATCATACTTTTCAATTTTAGTGAACTTACTCTTATCTCTGGTCATGTGATTAGAACATCCACTATCAATCACCTAGTAGTTTTCATCCTGTCTTGCATGAAAGGCGGTGACCAAATTACCTTCCATCTTATTCCTTTTGTTCTTCGGAGCATTCTTCCTTGCACATTTTCCAAGGTTAGCATATACAGATTTGTTTTCCAAAGCTAAAAACAAGCATTCACTATCATCAACCTCATTTTCAGATTCATCATCAAATATTTTGACTTCTTCTTTAACATAATACGACTTCTTGTATTTCTTATCCTTTCAATCCTTATCTTTATAATCCTTGTTCTTCTTATGTACAACTCTATTTAGACATCTTGAAGCATAATGACCAATATTACAACAACTGAAACGTTTAAAGGGCAACATACCTTTATACTTTCTGGCACCTTTCTTCAACTTCCTGGTGAAATTCACTTCCAACTCATCAGAACCATCACTCTCCATATCATCTTCAATCATCATTGGCTTAAATGTTGTCTCTGTCTTTTCTTCTTTCTTGAACTTTCTCATCTCAAATGCTTGCAAGGTGCCGAAGAACTATTCTTTAGTATACTTCTTAGGATCATACATTTCTTCAATAACTGAGATCTTATCACTGTAACAATTTGGTAGGGTGATCGAGATCTTCTCAATTATATCTTCATCGATCAGTTTTCCCCCTTGATTATTAACTTCATTTGTTCTCATCTCAACCCTCTGGAAATAGCTTGTAAACTCTTCACCTTCTTCAATTCTCAAATTCTCATATCTGTGCTTTATCGCCAACTTCTTTGTCAACTTTACTCTTTCATTTCCTTCATACAATTCTTCCAACTTCTTCTAGACTTCATGAGCAGTATCTAAAGAAAGAACCTTAGTTCACTCAATTTTAGATAAAGCACTATAAATAGCATACCTCACTTTCTCATTTTCCTCATAAGCAGAAACCTCATATATAGTAGAAGGATCACTCGTCGAATCAACATACTTCCTCTCAACAGCCTTCCAAGTCTTGTAACCAATAGAAACAATATATCCTCTTATTTGCACTTTCCAATCATTGTAATCATATCCATCGAACATAGTGATCGCCAACTTATGCGCCATCAGATCTTCCTTAAGCAGTTAAGCTCTACACCAAGGAACCAAAGCTCTGATACTAATTGTTAAAAAGGTGCAGAGGGGGGGGTGAATCAGTTGTCACAAAAAATCAAACTTAAAACTTCAACACTTATCAATTCCACAACCACACTATTATGTTATTAAGTATGAACATGAAACACAAATAAAAGAAATTAAATCAACACAATGAACACCAAATTTTTATGTGGAAAACCCAATGAGGGAAAAACCACAGTGAGGATTAACTCACAATATAAAGAGATTATAAAACCGAATACAGAGGCTCACTATCCAAATACAAAGGCTCGCTGCCTATAGAAAGGACCCATTGTCCAATAGAGAGGCTCACTGCCTACTGATACAAAAGAGAACAAAAGATCCACCACAACAATTAACATACATCTGCAACCTTGATCAGAAGATTGCAAAAACCTTCAACTTACTGCCTTCAGGAATCTAACACAATGAAGTACTGCTGCCTCAACTCACTTATACACTTCTACTCTTTTTTATTTGTGGCTTACTTCTTCACTTTGCATTTGCCTCTAAATATTCGCAATCCAACTTGCATTTATACTATCTTCAACCTTAGAAACTTTCTCCAAGGTCAGCCACACAAGTTTCATTTCATAAAATTCAAATTATGTTGGCAACTCAACATTCTCACGGTGGAAAAGAATGAGAGTGGAACAATAAAAAATTTATCCAAGACCAAAAGATAATGTCTCGGATCAATCACACGCTTCCTTAATTAGATTTAATTCTTCAAATGAAGTGTAAACACTAGGTTGGCCAAACCTAATGAAAGCACAAATGAACACTGATGTACATGCTTCCCAACAAGAAGATGACATGCAGACGATGAAACACACTTCATTATGCATGATAATACATCTTAAACTCCTTCAATTACATCCGCAACAAGTGCAACAACCTTCAAACCCTGAACTCCTTCCATCAGTCCATTCAGACTGTGCAAACACATACAACAACTCTGAAACTCAACTTCTGAATCACCAAACCTCAAACTTCTTTTCCATAACCCAAATAACACCATTATAAGACATATTCCAAATCCGTAAGATCTGAAATGGAATAGTAGAGGACTGCAGAGAAGAAACATTTTTCCTAGTCCACAGAAGACCAACTCTGCCAGAACAGTTCACACACTGGTGAATGTAACTTTCACATACCATCAAACCAAAAGCTAAAACTTAGGAGATATCACCACAAGATCACCATTATCAAACCTTCAGGTCCACACAAGCATAGGATCAACATAGGAGAAATGCGAAGGACACATTCATCACTCTGACTTCTTTCTTTATTAATTTTCTCAAAAGCACTTGGAAACTCATCATTTCAGCACATCTGCAACATAATGAAGATAGCTCCATGTACTCACAACATCTCAAAAGCATCTCAACTATACATGTACAATCTGCAACATACTGAACTGTGTTGACATTAATGACAACACCACTAAACTTTCTCATACTTGCAACACTATTCAAATTCACCTGAGGGGTGAGTAACCAATTGGGTTGTTACTTGTAAAGGGTTTAAAAATAGTATTTGGGTTGTAGACAGTATGAATGTAATAAAAATGTTTTGGTTACTTACACAGTGAGAACCCAATTGGTTGGTGACACCTTAGTTGATTTTGGATACTTTTATGTATCCCCCACTGGAAATTATATTAACAATATGAATGTATTCAACAACCCTTACTTTCAGCAAACATTCCATTTCAATACCATCATACGTTTGGAACAAAAAAATGCACATAATAGTTGCAAGATGGAAAACACACAGGGTTGTGACTCACTTCTGAATTCTTGTTCAATGAGCACTTTCTGTTATGTAGACTGTAACAAAACAATATTTTGAAGTTCACCTTCATATTTTATAACAACCCTTACTTTTAGAAAATATTCCATTTCAATTTTGTCATATGTTTGGAACAGAAAATGCACATAATAGTTGCATGATGGAAAAAACACAAGATTGTGACTTACTTCTCAATTCTTGTTCAATGACCAGTTTTTGTTATGCAGACTGTAACAATAATCGTTTGGCTGTGTGTTTATAATGTGCATTCTATTTATGTTAATATGAAATATATTGATAGGAAATGCTACTTGAAGTCTTATTGTTTATGGTAGCTTGCTTATAAATGAAAGAAAAAGGTTGACATTTAAATCATTTGAGGTCGACTATTTTTCTCATCATGGATACTTTCAAATGAATAATTGTATTAAATGTTATTTGTAATAGTAAAACTGGAATTTCACTATCTTCATCTGATTGTAAGAAAAAAAAATGCTCACATTATTTGAAGTGTTGGAAAACACACTGTCCCCTATTAGTTATTTGCTTGTCAAAATTTTTTGTTTCCTACGCACTAAGAATGTAAGGAAGTCCACCTTAAAATTTTGTTTCTTATGATTGAAAAACTTTATGCTTGCTTACATTAGATGGTGCAATAAATTTTGGAACTTTAACTGTCTTGTAACACTTGCAACTTTTTCAAATATTATAGGAAACCATGGATGCGTACTTGGAAAGGGAAAGTGGAAGAAAGTAGGAGAAAGGGTCATTTTGAAATCTGCTTTTTAACGTGTATTTTGATATTTTGAATGAACTGGTTGCATTTATTTGAATTTGATGTGACATTTATATTCCTGGCATTAGAGGGCAAGGATGTACAAGGAAGTGGTGGGAGTGAGCAAGTTAGTGTCCATTTGGGATAGGAAAATGTGCCTCGATAGGGCAACAAGAAGAAAGGGTACCTCAGGAGAAGATCATTTTCCTGGGCAGAAATCTTTGAGAAATAGGAAACTCCCACTTTCTTACACTTTCCCTTTTAAAGTATGCATTTGTGGTTGCCTGTAATATGTGTCGTTATTTTTTTCTCAGATTTTAGAGTGTCTTTGTGATTTCATTTAGAAAATCTCATTTCTGTTACAAATATGTTGATTTTGACAGTATATTGGAAAACACACTATCCCTAGTTCTTCAGAGGAAGAAAGTGGAAGAAAGAGTAATTTTGAAATATGCTTTTGAACATGTATTTTCATAATTTGAATGAATTCATTGCATGCATTTGAATTTGATGATGTTAACATTCTTCACGTTATAGGGAAAGGATGAACAAGGAAGTGGCGGGTGTGAAGAAATGTCGCTAATAAGATCAAGGATCGATTTTATTGATTCTTGACACTAGCCTACTCAAGAAACGTCACCAATAAGATTAAGGCCATATTTTATTGATTCTTGACACTAGCCTGCTCAATTTCTCAATTTCCTTCAATTTTTGTCAAAGAAGTGAAAAAATCGGGCCTTGATTATTGGCAATGTTTCTTGGTCTATCTAATTTTTCTTTTTCCTTTCCTTCTCATCTTTCAATAGTATCTCCTCCATAGGTACATATAAATGATTTGATTCTATATATATAAATGTGTTACGAAAGTTGTCTGCATTTTTAGACAAGACTTTCATCTCTCCCCCTACTGATTCTCTTTCTCTGCACTTAGATATGATGTTGCCTTTTCCTTATATCCATATGTTAATTTTTGAATGTAGTAATTTATATTCATAGGTTTCTTACAGGCTAAAGGTGTTGAAAGTGCAATGGTCGAAGCAGAGGCTTCCCTGAACCCTCGTGCAAGTGGAATCACCCCACTATCAGTGCCAAGGACCCAAAGAATCCTATACGATTTTATCTGACCATCTCCTCAATTGCACATAAAAGGCACTGTAGGAGAGGATGAGAGAGGCTAACAATATTCATTTTCCATTCGGTCTTTGATCATGTAATTATTGAACAATTATGGTGTGGAATTACATTATCTTTGATCATGTAATTATTGATCAATTATCATGTGGAATTATAGTACTTATGTATGTTTGAAGACTACAATCTTTTGCCAATAGTGGCATGGTGTGATTGTTAAGTTGTATTGTTAATTTTTCCATCAAGGCTCCAATCCCTTTGGGGTGTAGTTTTTGACAATTCATATTGGGGATGAGGTCCCCCGTTTGTGACCTCACCAGTTCATAGCTTTGGGTCAAAAGTGTTTACCCCTCTTAATTAAAAAAATATAAGACTATGTTCTTGCAGATTTCATGACACTTTTTGTTGCCATGTAAAATTTCATTATAAACAATGTCAAATGTCATCAAATAATGGTAGGCAATGTCACCTCAAGTCTTATTATTTATGTCAAACTTACTTACAAATGTAAGCACATGCAACGAGCACTTTCTGTCATGCAGACTGTAAGAAAACAATGTATTGAAGTTGAGCTTCATATTTTTTAACAACGCTTACTTTCAACAAACATTCCATTTCAATATTTGTTCATATGTTTGGAACTCAAAATGCACATAATAGTTGCAAGATGGAAAATACACAGGGTTGTGACTCACTTATGAATTCTTGTTCAATGAGCACTTTTTGTTATGCATATTGTAACAAAAAAATGTATTGAACTTCACCTTCATATTTTTTAACAACCCTTACTTTAAGGAAACATTCCATTTCAATATCTATTCATATGTTTGGAACACAAAATGCACACAATAGTTGTAGGATGGAAAACACATAGAGTTGTGACTCACTTCCGAATTCTTGTTCAATGAGCACTTTCTATTATGCAAAATGTAACAAAACAATGTTTTGAAGTTCACTCATATTTTCTAACAACTTTATTTCGTGAAAAATATTCTACTAATATTGTTTAATGCTTTAGAACAAAAATTTAGAAAAAAGTTGTAGAAATGAAAACACATGTGGTTGCGATCACATCTCAATTTCTGTTCAATGAGCACTGTTATGTATCAGAATAAACAATGGCTGAAGTTGAGCTTACATTTTTACAACCTTTACTTACCAAATATTCCATTTCAATAACTGTCATATGTTGAAACGACAAAAATGTAATATAATAGTTGGGCAGTAGATGGAAAATGTGGTTGTGACTCACTTCTCAATTCTTGTCTAATGAGCACTTCTATTATGCAAACCGTAATAAAACAATGTTTGTCACCTTCATATTTTATAACAACCCTTACTTTCAAAAAACATTCCATTTCAATATATGTTCATATGTTTGGAACACAAAATGCACATAATAGTTGTAGGATGAAAAACACATGGGGTTGCGACTCACTTCTGAATTCTTGTTCAATGAGCACTTTATGTTATGTAGACTGTAACAAAACAATGTATTGAACTTCACCTTCATATTTTTTAACAACCCTTACTTTCAACAAACATTCCATTTCAATATCTATTCTTATGTTTGGAACACAATATGCACATAATAGTTACAGGATGGAAAACACACAAGATTGTGACTCACTTTTGAATTCTTGTTCAATGAGCACTTTCTTTTATGCGGACTGTAACAAAACAATGTAATGAAGTCCGCCTTCATATTTTATATCAACCCATACTTTCATAAAACATTCCATTTCAATTTCATCATACGTTTGGAATAGAAAATGCACATAATACTTGCATGATGGAAAACACACAGGGTTGTGACTCACTTCTCAATTCTTGTGCAATGAGCACTTTATTTTATGCAGACTGTAACAAAACAATGTTTTGAAATTCACCTTCATATTTTATAACAACCCTTACTTTTAGCAAATATTTCATTTCAATTTCGTCATGCGCTTTGAATGGAAAATGCACATAACAGTTGAATGATGGAAACACATAGGGTTGTGATTCACTTCTAAATTCTTGTTCAATGACCACTTTCTATTATGCAGACTGTAACGAAACAATATATTGAAGTTCAAAATAGTTCAACTTACCTATAATGGTCCTGCAAATGCAGAAAATAGTTGCAAGAAATGTCCAGCTTACCTATAATGGTCTTGCAAAGCATTTTGATAGGTCAAAAGTCAAAGGTGTCGTTGCACAACTTATAAAAGTTTGAGATGCCACAACAATAACTGCATTGGAGGTTGGTGGAGGAGGGAATTTGTGTAATGTGATAGTGGATACAGAATAGACAAGAAAGATCCCACTTCAAATATGACATCTACATACAGGAGTAACAATTATACCTTTAAACAAAATCCAAGCCCATACAATTCACCTCCTTTCCAGTCACTTCCGCCAATAGGAAGACCACTTGGCTGAAAAATGTCCCCTTTGCACCATCTGAATTACTGCAAAATCATGCACTACGAAATAAAAACTGCATAGTTGGTTCAATTTCAACTTCATATGCAACAAGAGATAGTGGTAGCCTTGTGTTTCCATTGCTCAACAATTTTGCTGGTGATTGTTGAGTTGTCAAGGAAATGGTATGGGCTTGGATTTTGTTTAAAGGGATAATCATTACTCCTGTATGTAGATGTCCCATTTGATGTGGGAGCTTTCCTATCTATTCCATATCCACTACAACATTACACAAATTCCCTCTTCCAATAACCCCCAATGCAACTATTGTCGTGGCATCTCAAACATTTATCAGTTGTGAACAATACCTTTGACTTTTGACCTATCAATTGTGCAACAACACCTTTGAATTTTGACCTTTATCAGTTGTGCAACAACACCTTTCACTTTTGACCCATCATTTGTGCAACAACACCTTCCATTGTTGTCTTTGTTTTATGAAATTCATGTCTTTTAGATTGCAGCTCTCTAGGAACAACATTAAGATCCTCTTCTTTTCACCATGAAAACTTCTTCTTGTGTTTTAATTCCTTTTCTAAGTGATTAACTTTAGTCTTTGACTGTTCTGCTCCACTTTGAGCATTTCCAAATATTTTTTTTGCAGTGTCTTTATCACTAGAGTATGTAGATGTTTCTTTTCGCAAGCTCGTTATGAAACTTGTCTGCCTTGTTGGATAAGACTTTCATGCCTCCACCTAACTGATTCTCTTTTTCTGCACTTAGATCTGGTATTGCCTATTCCTTATCATCCATTTCCAATTGTATTTGTTCCATGGAATTTCTAACTTCAAGAATGCTTGGATTCATTTGTTCAACTCCACTTACAACATCATCTCTCTCTTTCTTTGCTTGCACAAATTCATATGCAATAGAAAAACTTTCGAGTTAATCCACATCTGCATTGCCATTTGCCCCTTGCACATACTGCACATGCTCCTTCCTCCACTTCTCATGAGCAGGAACATCTTCAGTCAATACATTATCTATCTCGTTCACTTTGGTCTACTTATTTCTAAGTGTTTTTAGAGCAAATTCCTTTTTTCATTACACACTTTCTAGTACATCCTCATATTCTTTTTATTACTAGCATGTCATAAAATTCTCATAACAAATATTTTTGGGATTCTGTCAGATTTCTTGCATGCTAAGGGATAGAGTTTTGAATGTATTAAATGCTTTCAAATGATAAAGGGACAAACATGTGGTAATGAAGTTTTGATGTTTATGGATGAGTTTCAAAAGTAAATAAAAATCCACAAAGGAATACATTTCAATAGTAATACAAAATATCTTTCATTCAATAGTAGTGTTTCAAAATAGTACATCTGGTTATACAATAGTGTGTGGGCTGCTATTTTTACAATACCCTGTATTTTCCAATCTATAGTTTTACAAAACAATATTCATGCAATAAATAGTAATAAAGAGTAATAAACAATAATAAAGAGTAATAAAGAGTAATAAAAAATACAATAATAAACACTAATAAAGAGTAATACAAAATATCTTTCATTCAACTGTAGTGTTTCAAAATAGTAATACAAAATAAAATTCGAAGTTTCCATTTTTCATTTAACAAGTCTTGGGAGATCCTAATCAGATTCACTCTCTACATTTCTAGTCTTTACATTTGTGCCCTGATTGGAACAGTAGGGGCATCCTGCGCCAAGCCATTGAATAACCTTTTCATCATTTGTCAGAACTGGTGCAGGGTGGTCTAGCAATGTGTGGAGGGCATGATACATCTCTTGTATGTCCTCTTCAATGTGTGGCTCAACAACATGACCATGCAATCGCATTGCTTGGTCAAAAAAATGAGGACCCTGATGTTGTAGGCTACTACTAAATGTTGCTTGTATACACCTCATATATGAGGATGATTGAAGCAACGAACGTGAGAAGATGCCACCAATGGGGTAGACACCGTGATCAACATCATATCTTTTGAATGCTTCCTCAAGCTGTATGTAATTAACCACATGTATCCACACACATTTTGTACATAGAATCTAAATTAGAGGATGGTTTGTGAGCAGGTCCATGGAGTTTGACAGGAACTTGCATGCTACATTAGCCTCCTAATAGGGGAGTGTAGGTTTGATGGGCTCTAGAAATCTACCGATCTTATGAATCACATCCTCCACCGTATGGAAATTGAATTTGAAAGCAGACTGTAGCCTCTCCATAGTGAAGGGACTACCATTATTTTCCTGATCGTTGCGGGGAACCTGGCCGATGTGAATCCTTGAGTTCAACATTTTTAGTTGCACTGTCAAAAAAAAGGGACAAAGAGTCAATAAAAAATATCACTGCAAGCATGTAGAAAAAAAATGTTATTTACTTGCAAGTACTAATTCATCCACTACTTGAGAAAATAAATAAATATCGCAATACATTTATGAAAAGAAAAGGTCTTAGTTACATGAATATTGTTTTGTAAAACTATAGATTGGAAAACATAGGGTGTTATGAAAACTGCAACCCACTCACTATTGTAAAACTAGATCTAATTGTAGAAAAGGAGAATCAATTGGGTCGAGACATGAAAGTATTATCTGAAACATATGAATTATGTAATCATAAATACACTTGTTGCAAATAACTTGTTAAAAGACACAGATGAATTATTTAATCATAAAAACACTTGTTGCAAATAACTTGTTAAAAGAAACATATGGATTATGCAATCATGAATACACTCTCAAAGTTGGGAAAAAAGCAGTTGCAAAGGTACATGAAAGTATTCAATACATTCAAAACTCTATCCCTTGGCATGCAAAAAATTTGATAGAATTCCAAAAATATTTGTTATGAGAATTGTATGAAATATGAGAATGTATTGGAAAGTATGTAATGAAAAAGGAATCTTCTCTAAAAACACTTGAAGAAGCAGACCAAAGTGAACAAGATAGATAATGTATTGATTGAAGAGGTTGTTCCTGCTCATGAGAAGTGGAGGAAGGAGCATGTGCAATATGTGCAAGGGGCAAATGGCAACGCAAAAGTGGATTAACTCGAAAGGTTTTCTATTGCATATGAATTTGTGCAAGCAAAGAAAGAGAGAGATGATGCTATAAGTGGAGTTGAACAAATGAAGCCAAGCATTCTTGAAGTTAGCAATTCCATGGAACAAATATAATTGGAAATGGATGATAAAGAAAAGGAAATACTAGATCTAAGTGCAGAAAAAGAGAATCATTTGGGTGGAGGCATGAAAGTCTTATACAAAAAGGTAGACAAGTTCCATAGCGAGCTTGTGAAAAGAAACATCTGCATACTCTAATGATAAAGACACTAAAAAAACAATAGTTGGAAATGCTGAAAGTGAAGCAGAACAATCGAAGACTAAAATTAACCACTTAGAAAAGGAATTAAAACACAAGAAGAAGCTGTCATGGAGAAAAGAAGAGGAACTTAATGTTGTTCCTAGAGAGATACAATCTAAAAGATAGGAATTTCATAAAACAAAGACAACAATGGAAGGTGTTGTTGCACAACTGATAGGTCAAAAGTCAAAGGTGTTATTCATAATTAATAAATGTTTTAGATGCCACAACAATAGTTGCATTGGAGGTTATTGGAAGAGGGAATTTGTGTAATGTCGTAGTGGATACAAAAAAGACAGGAAAGCTCCCACTTCAAATGGGACATCTACATACAGGAGTAAATATTATCCCTTTAAACAAAATCCAAGCCCACACCATTTCCTTGACAACTCAAAAATCACCAGCCAAATTGCTGAGCAATGGAAACACAAGGCTTCCACTATCTCTTGTTGCATATGAATTTGAAATTGAACTAGCTATGCAATTTGCATTTCGTAGTGCATGAGTTTGCAACAATTAAGATGGTGCAAAGGGGACGTTTTTCAGCCAAGTGGTCTTCCTATTGATGAAAGTGACTGGCAAGGAGG
>VDFB02137905.1:0-11909 GCA_007258455.2 Sequoia sempervirens
TTTGTAGGTGAAGGAGACCTAATAGGGGCTCAAGGGCTACTAGCCTTTCAAACCCTAGCTAAAGGATTGGTGAGAGCGATGGGAAGTTGAAGTCTTGGAGGTTGTTCAAACAAATTTGGAGGATAGTTTGAAGCCTTGTAAGAATTATCACTACCCCTACAAGATTTGATGGAGTGTTGAGGAAGATTGGTCTTTAGTATAGTGTAAAGGTTGAGGAAGAGTTGTGGCAATGAACCAAGGTGGACTTGGTGGTTGGAGTTTGTGATAGAAGATGGGTTGGTCAGACAAACCAGGGGAACCTAGTCATGAGTAGGGACCTATAGGCTATATTGGTGAAGAAAAGCACTAAGGAGGTCTTGCAAGGAAAGGCCTAGAGCAAGAATCAGTGATTGATTCCTCCAACCCCTCTCCCTATCAGATTGGTATGAGAGCAAGCAAAAGATTTGGGATTGATCTTGTATGTCAGAGATAGATTCTAGTGGTTCTAGCATCATGGTGACAAATGTTGAGTTGGCCAAGAGGGTTGAAGAAACAAAGGAAGACAATAGGGTATTGAGAGAGAAGTTAGACCAACTTGAGCAAGCACTAAATGTTATGCAGTTTGATGGAAGAATAGAAAAAGAAGAAGAGGTTGCAGAGGAGGATAGAATCCCTGAACCTGACCCTATATTGAAGGAGGATCCCTTCTTGAAAGCATTGAAGGATTTGAGTGGAAAAGCACTTGAAGGAGTACCACTGTTTAGTGGAAAGATGGAGGCTGATTTAGTTATGGATTGGATAGAGGGAATGGAAAACCATTTTGAGTGTGATGGAGTCACTAAAGCACAAAAGGTAAAGGTGGCTAAATCAATACCAAGAGGTTCTACCTTAACTTGGTGGAAATTCATTCAGACAGAGAGGGAGAAGGAAGGCAAGCAGCCTATCTCTACTTGGAAGGGAATGGTTACCAAGGTGAGAGAAGCATACCTACCTAAAGACTATGAAATTCAGTTGCATAAGAGGAGACAAAGTTTGAGGCAAAGAGATCAGGATGTGAGTTCTTATACTGAGGAGTTTCAAAGACTTTGCATGAGGTCCAATGTCACAGAGGATGAAAGTATCAAGGTAGCAAGGTATCTCAATGGTTTGAAGTGGAACATTCAAGAGGAGATGGTTCTCTTAAGCCCCAAAACAGTGCACCAATGTTATCAATTAGCATTAAATATTGAAGAGAGGAGTAAGAGGAAGCAAGATCAGACTTCTAAGGGTAGAGGCAAATGCAGAGATCAAAGAGATCAAAGAGGACAGCATGATGGCTACCAAGGTAGAGGCAATAACCAAAGAAACCAAGAAGAGTCAAAAATCACAGAGCATGGAGGTGAAACATCTATAAGAGGTGGATATAACAGGGGTAGAGGACCTCAAGGAGGTTCAAATAGAGGAAGAGGAGCAGGCAGGAGAAATTCTTATTTTGTAAACATGAAGTGTTACCATTGTAATCAAATAGGTCATCCTGCTTATAGGTGCCCAGAGAAAGCATCTTCATCAAGCAATGAAAAGAGAGTGGCTTATGCACAAGAGGACACCATGAGTCCTAAGGCATCTAAGGTCAGTCATATTGAATCTAAGGTAAGAGAGAATTTGATGTTCAATAGGGTTCTGATCATACAATGGGTTAAAGAGGAACCAAAACAAAGGAGGGCTCTATTTAGAGTAAGGTGCAAGATACTTGGAAAAGTGTGCAAGGTCATAGTAGATTCAGGTTCAACAGACAATATCATATCAGAGGAGGCAATAATGAAACTGAAATTAGAGAAGTCACCTCATACTAACCCCTACAAGGTCACTTGGCTAAATAAAGGGCAGAGTGTTTTAGTAAATGAGCAGGTAACAGTGGAGTTTTCCATTGGAGGATACAAAGATAAGCTGATTTGTGATGTATTACCCATGGATGCATGCCATCTTCTATTGGGCAGACCATATCAATATGACAAAGGTGCCATATATGATGGGAGAGAGAATACAATCTCATTCAAGAAGGATGGGAAGACTTTTAAGTTGCAGTCAATGCAAGAAGAAGAAGAGGGACAATCAAAGGCACCAAACATCATGTTGAGTAGTGGGAAGGAGTTCCTTAGCAATCTGCATCAAGGAGGTGAAGGATATGTGGTTTTAATGCAATCAAAAGATGAAGAAGAGACTAAAAAGATAGTCATACTAGAATCAGTCCAAAAGCTGCTAGAAAAGTATAAGGATATTGTTAGTGATGGTACACCTACAACTTTGCCTCCAAAGAGAGCTATAAGTCATCAAATTGTCTTCATACCTAGAGCTTCATTACCTAAAAAGCAGCATACAAGCTTACACCAGATCAAAATACAGGAGTAGCACAGCAATGGTGGCCAAAGTGACCAGTCTGGCCAGTGCTGTTGCCCAATTGAATGTTGTAGATTGTGCCTCCATTCATATCGGTCAGTGGAGTTGGTATTGAGGTGGAAGACAATTTTTTAGACAAATGATGGGTTATATGAGTGGAGAGTGATGCCATTTGGCCTCTCCAATGCCCCTAGCACATTCATGAGGCTCATGAATGAAGTGCTTAAGGAATTTACTGGGATATTTGTGGTAGTGTACTTTGATGACATCCTCATATACAACAAGACAACATAAGAGCATTTGAAACATGTGGAGCAAGTTCTTAGAAGGTTTCAAGAAGAGAAGTTGGCAATCAATCTAGAGAAGTGTGAATTATTTAAGCAAGAGCTAGTCTATTTGGGTTTTGTAGTGTCCAAAGGATCATTGAAGATGGATCCAAGCAAGCTAGAAACCATCCTAAACTGGCCTACACCAACCACAGGGACTAAGGTAAGAGTTTTCCATGGATTGGCTCAATTTTATAGGAAATTCATAAGGAATTTTAGTGGTATATGTGCACCAATCTTAGATACAATCAAGGGTGGTTTAAAAACTAAGTTTGTGTGGACTCAAGAAGCTGAGAAAGGGTTTGAAAAACTGAAACAAGAGGTGGCAACTCAACCAATTCTCTTATTACCTAGCTTTGACAAGTTGTTCACTATGGAATGTGATGCAAGTGGAGTGGCAGTAGGAGGAGTGCTTAGTCAAGAGGGCAGGCCTATAGCCTTCTTTAGTAAGAAGCTCAATGAAGCAAAGAAGAAGTATTCAACCTATGACTTAGAACTTTATGCTTTGGTTCAGTCACTTAGGAAATAGAGGCATTGTCTTCTACCAAAGGAGTTTGTAGTCTTTACTAACAATCAGGCACTCAATTTTATCAACACTCAAGAGAAGTTGAGTAATAGGCATTTGAAATGGATGGAATACATCCAAGCTTTTACCTTCACCATCAAGCACAAGAAGGGACAACTAAACAAAGTGGTAGATGCATTGAGCAGGAGATTATTGACATTCCAAGAGATACAGATCAAGAGCATTGGCATAGAGAGTTTCAAGGATCTATATGGAGATGATGAAGACTTTTCAGAGGCCTATAAGGTATGTTCTAACTTTGAGAACAATTTCCATAGCCAATACTCTGAATATACTTTGCAAAATGGGTTATTGTTTAAGGGAAATCAGTTATGTGTCCCAAGAGGTTGAATGAGGGAAAATTTGATTAGAAAACATCATTCCAACCACAAAAATGCCTGAAGGCATACATCTAAGTCATAAACTCATTCTATACTTCCACATTTTTCCTAGTGTGCTCTCTATGGGGTTGGAGGAATCAATCACTAATTCCTGCTCTAGGCCTTTCCTTGTAAGACCTCCTTGGTGCTTTGCTTCACCAATCTAACGTATAGGTCCCTACTCATGACTAGGTGCCCCTGGTTTTTCTGACCAACCCCTCTTCTATCATTCATCAAGATCATACATAGACCTTCTCGCCCCTCCTAAATTTTGGACCACATCCATTACCTCCACATAAAACTGGACATCCTTGGTCTTCATGGTTCCCATGCTGTGATATGGTTATGCAAATGAAAATGAAGAAAAGTAATCATCTCCTTATCCATTGGTTGGAAGAATGCATGCTTAATGTTTTGATACATTATATCAGCTCTCTCTTCTGCTCTCATGGTTGAATATCAAAATCCAGTATGGTGGGCCTCCAGAGTTCTAGTCATCTTTCTTCCTCCTCCACCAAATGTTGTCCTGATCCACATGTCTACTAGCCTAATTGGCTTTGTTTTTGAAAGCTGAAGTTTTTCCTAAGTCACCAGGGTAGCTCTCTCTACCTTTCCAAACTCTTTCATTGCTACAGATCATCTTTGGGATTTAGTCATTTGTACCAAATGGTTGATGTTCTTTGAATCCTTGCATCTAAGGGGTTTAAAACCTTAGGGGCCTTAGATGAGAAAAATAAGTAATGTTTTTCTTTTCTTTCTATGTGAGGACCTAGTAGTGAGATAAAAGAGGACTATATAGAAAAATGAAAAAAAGAAGACAAAAATTCATGGACCATACTATATCACCTACATGCTAGCTAACAAGGACATCAATGTAGTAGATTTAGGTATGATAGGGGTATTGCAAGGTATATTTGAGGAATATATAAGAATGAAGAAGAATTCAATGGATCAAATTAGTGTCAAATTTTTTCCTAAAAGATCTGCCACACCCTATTAGGGAATTTAATCATTTCTAAGCATTTTCCACATCCTATGGGAAAGTTTGAGGAGGCTCCAATAGTTGAGAGTTTAATGAGTACTTATAACTTCTTTCCATGCAATCATGATTAGTTAGAGAACATATAGGGAAACTTGATGAGCTATGCAACAAATGAAGAGAATATAGGGTATTTTGACCTAGTCTTAAGCATCTCCAAGCATCTAGGAGATATTGGAGGAGTATTGGCTGATAGATAGGGTCAAGGATAGAAGTTTTATTTTTGGTTACATTGACATCATGTAGGACATCCATAGTCTTATTCTTGGTTACGTTGACATCACAAAAAATTATATAGGATGGAGTAGAATGTAACTCTACCTTTGTCAATTCCATGTTAAATTTTTATTATATATAGCTTGCTAGTGTAGGAATTCTAAGAGAAACAATCATGGTAGGAACATTCTTAAAAGATTTCAAATAATAACCTAGTGAACCCATATACTCTTATGACTATATATACACAAATCTAGATTAAACTTAGAATTCATTAACTTTAAGTTCTCTTTATTCTATATTACCTCCATGAAAGTTTGAGAAAATCTACTTGCACTCGGAGGTGTTTCCTTGAAACCTCCAACAACACCCTGTTTAACATCCAAAATCAAATATTAAAATACCATTCATAAAATAATGCTATTAACACATGTAATAAATTTATAATTGTTTACTAACTTTACATACCCCATTAATAGGTGTACTGCAAAAATAAGTAGATTGACTGGTGTACCTAGGGTCAACACTGTGACCCTACAATTTAATTAAAATAATAAAACTAAATTAGTTAATCTTGCATTTCACAATCGAAAGTTAATAAACTAAATTCAATGAACATGTTGAATTTTACCTGACTGTCAATACCATATGCATCATGCAGAATGTCAGCCACCCTTTCCATCCCCATAGATGCATACGGATCAGGCTATGTAGAAGCATATGGATCCCGCGTAATACCCTCCTGAGGGTCGGTAGGGTCATACGAAAAAGTGGTTCCGCAAGATCGACACACATGGCCTCGAAGGCCACCACCTGAAGACTCCCCTAGATTGTGCTATATAATGGGGCTAGTGTGGTGGATGACACTCTGAGTCAAGGATGTGATCACTTGCAAAGTCTCTACATCAACACTCTCCTTTGCATCTGCAGGCATCACAATTTGCTCATGAGGCGGCCTAGCGAGAGGTCATCTCCCCTATCATGTAGGATTTGGCTGTGCACTAGGCCTATCCTGTGCTGACCCCCCACCTCTCTCCTAAAACTCCCTCATATCAAAATAATTTGGGATTTGGTTCAATACAAACTCACAGTATAATTTCCTAAGAAAATATTGGGGGACTTCACAGTTATTGCATGGTGGGTAATCAAAGACCATATACCATCTATCATAAAAATGGTTCCTAATCTCTTGGTGGTGGCACCAATGAATAGGAAAACTCTTTGCATTGAGGGTGAGATTTTGATTTGTTTTAGGGTTAGTGAATAGAGAGCACAAATTGCCTTTAGTAATCTTTAAATCTTTTACTTGTTTATATGATAATTTGTCTGCATAATATGCCCTCAATGTTTGCCTCCTATTTTTCCATCCAGATATTTGTTGGGTAATTGCATCTACATTTTTTAACAAATCCTTCAATGAATCTGCTAGATGTATTCTTTTTGTGGTTGAAGAATTTTGATCACTCAACCTACTAATAAGATCCTCAACTTCTTTTCTATTGTTTTCAATTTCACTCCTCAAATTTTCTTGAGTGTCAGGAGGGTATTGAGAGAATGGTGGGGGAGGTTGATTTTGTTGTTGAGGCTGATTTGGTTGAGGATTTTCCTCCTCTTGTTGAGGATTTCCTACAAATTAAAAAAAAAAATTCATTTCTAAACTAAAACAAACAAAATCAATTTAAAACTAACAAGTTCAAAACAAATACCAAACAATACTTACCTCTTGCATCTCTTCATTATCACGACACCATATTTGTGAAGAAATCCAATTGTTGTTGATGAATTTTGAAGAAATCACCTCTCCAAGAACGTGAGTGCGTAAAACAGGATTTTTGGCCGTGGGCGGAGCTAAAACACATAAAAAACCAAATGAGAAATGATATTTGGATTCGCTTTTTTTTTTCTTTTAAAAAGCCATAACATGAACGTGTTATAACGCGTTCATGTTATGGATTTTTTTTTTCTTGTTTGGCCACAAAAGTGCAACCATCTTGGTGCACTTACCCTTATCCATCATTATGCATTATCATTTCATTTATCATTTTTCATATCATATATGTTCAGTGCATGCCATTAATCATTCTCATTTTATATCTTCATATCATTCATTTGCATATCATTTAGATCCTTTCATTTATCATTCATTTCTCCATTAGGTATTTCATATCATTTCCATTCCGACGACCTCAATTTATTTTATTTCTTTTACTTTATTTCTACTTTACACAAGCCAATTAATATTTTACTTACTTCTATTTATTTATCCATTATTACTTTACTTTATTTATTTTATTTACTTTATACCATTTTTACTTTACGATTATTTATTTCATTACATTACATTATCATTTATCATTTATTTTGTTATTATTTTATCATCATGCTATTACATCATACATTTCACTCATCAATCATTTTCATATCATACCATTTTTCACATAACATTTGATCCATCTCACACATCATTTCAGATCTTTTCCTAATTCATATACATACTACACATTCATGATGCATTTCATAAACACAACATACATCCCATCATCATCATTTATTGCATTTGAAAAATGCAAAAACAAAAATTTCATACATACATTACATTTCCACATCATTTGCAAAACATACATTTTCATAACATTTCATATCATATATCATATCATTTCAACACGTTGCATTTTTATCATCATCATCCACTTGCATGACATCATTAGTACACATCATAAATCATTTTTCATCGTCATCATATAAACATCATATCCAGTCATCCTTCCTATCATGTTGGTCATCAAATCATTAAAATGCATATCAAAATCCATATCACATCATGCAGAAATATATGCATATCACGTCATCAAAAAATCATCGCCGTTGCATATCATCACTCATAAAAAATAATACAAATGTCCAATGTCCAATGAAGCTAAAAAGTCCAAAGAGAGAGACAGGGGATCTAACCAAAATAATGTACACTCTCCAAAAATAATATACATCACAATGTGTGAATGAATCAATATTGAGTCTCATAACTCTAACTACTAGTGCCCCTTGATGGAGCTGGCCTATATGGTGGAAGTCCACCACCTCTTGCACCTCCTGCCCGAGGATTTCTATGTGGTCCCAACACACCTCGACTGTGTAAAGGTCAATTAGAATCTCTCTATCTATCAAATGACTCATATCATCGACTCATCAAAACAATCTATCTACTTCACATCATACATATCAGCGGCCCATATCAATCAAATTCATATCAAGTGACGCATATTAGACTCCTATCAAGTACATCATATCGCGTGAACCATATCAAGTGTTCTATCTCAGGGACTCATATCATGAAATCAATGCAAGATATATCTATCAGAATATCAAATCAATCTACTCTATCATCATTTACTATTTTTCTTTCTTTTTCAGGAAAGAAAATTTATCAACAATCAAATTATCATCCTATTTGTCCTTCAGTCATGAATGCAAATATGTTTTCAATCACATCATCTACTATTTTTTTTTCTATCACAGAAATAAAATTTATCAGAAGTCATATCAATCATCTCCTCTTTGTTTTCTAAAGAAAATTTATCAAGAAAATGCAATCAATCATTCTACTCTTTGGAAACAAAGTTATCAGCTATCTACTCTTTGTTTTCTATTCTCAAAAGAAAAGTTATCAATTCATCATTTATCATATCTTCTATCATTTATATCCATATCAACATGATGACAAGACAATTTATGTATCTATTGACCAAAGAAGCAATATCCATCATCATTCTTTCATCAATTATCGGGAACTAAATCACTACATCCCTCTCATCATCTGAATTTCATCATCAACTCAACATTTTTCTCATCATTAGTGATTTACCTCCTGAGGGGGCATCATCAATATCAGCTGCATTTTTTCAATCAAAAACATATCAGATTCAAATTATCAAAAGGCATATCAGGCACATTTTTTTTAATCAGGGGCATATCAGTTAAAATTTTTTGATCAGGGGAAAAATCAAACACAACAAAATTTCAAAAGCAGGAATATTTTCTTTGAAGCAATGCATTCACACATCACTTCAAAGAGGGGAAAAATGTATATGCATAAAATTGGTCATGTCTAAATCTTGGCATTTAATTAAATATTTTTATTATTTAATTAATTTCTCTAAAGTCCTCTACATATGATTAAATTTAATTAATTTAATTATATTGTTCATTCACTTTATTCTTCTTTCATGATTAAATAAATCAATTTTATTTAATTATTTCACATGTCTACTTAATTAATTAAATAAATACTCTTTATTTATTTTAATTAGTTATTACCTTTTTGAATTTAATTAAGTCTTTTGATTTAATTAAATTTAAATATTTATTTTCTCCTATTGAAAACTTTCTTCTGATTAATTAAATATCTTTCATATCTTTTTAAATCATAATTAAATTTTTTATTTAATTATGAAATCCTCCATTATTCTTCAAATCTTGAGTAAATATTATATTTTAAGAAAAATCTTCCATGTCACCAATAAATGAATGTTGAATTTAATAATTCATTATTTATCTTCAAAATCTTTCCAAAATCTCAAAAAAAGATGATTTTTACAATTCATCTTTATCATCTCATCTTATCTCTTCTTCGAAAAAGGAAACAAAGCTTTCTTTCTATTTTCTTCTATTTTTCTCTCCAATCTTATACATCTTTGACTATTTGATCTGCTTGGAATTTTCACATCCGTTGATCACCTCAGTCAATCAGAATCTTTTTGAAAACTCTATAAATATCCGTAAAAATCCAAGCATTGGTGACCTACAACACACACATACATTAGAGCTTACTTGCATTCTAGTATTCTGGCATTTTAGCATTATCATTATCAACAGTGTCGTAATCTTGCATTTTAATAATCATAGCACATTAATCTTAGCATAGCATTGCATGCATTCATCTTCAATCTCATTCCCTAGGAAGACCGTTTGTTGAGCCTAGCACACAATCTAAGAGCAAGATGGAATCGGCAAAAACACTGGAGATAGAGGACGATAGGATGACATCAACTACAAAATAGTGAGTTTGCATTTCTGTTATTTTAATTTTCTATTTTTGATAGAATTTTTTATCTGCGTGTTTTGATTTGTTTGATATACATTTATTGTACACTCTAAAAATCAATCACACAGTATCTTAGAAACATTGGTTGTGGCACCTATATTCAGTATTTCTCCATAGATTAAAAGTATCATGCACCCAAAAGGTATACCAAGATCAACAACTACACATAACTGGGCAGATTGGTTTTTGTACATTTTGAATATACTTTGATCAGAGCCTATGGAGCTAAAGTGGCACCTCATTTTCTACCCATGTATGTCTCAGACAAATTGGCTTTTATGGAGCTCATGTGGAAAATTGATGTCATGGATTATGAGATGTTTAGAAAGCCCAGGAAAGGTATTGTGATAAATCCCCAAAGTGCTTTTGCTTACTTCATAGTCATTGCCCTTGAGGGTAATGAGAAGTTTGGAATCATGGTAAATAATCTCATAATGCTTGTTGATAAGATTAGAGTTTTTGATCTAGAGGGGTTTGTGGCAAGAAGAAGAAGACAAAAAAGCTTAGGCATCATATGTAATGAATTCTTATATAAAGATGATGTGGTTGTCATCAAAAGAAAGAAGGAATTGACAACTATAATGAACATTGAGGAAAGTATCATGAAAAGGAATGCCTTTTACATAAGTCCATGTAGTGTAATTGTGAACCCATTGGAAAGAGCCTTCACTATGCTAAGGAATTATTAGTCTCGTGAGTTTAAGGTAAAAGTAAAGGAGGCCACTTATAACACACAGGTTCTCCTAGAAAAAAATTGGAAACAATAGGCTATGGATATCCCAGAACAACCTGTAGATATTCAAGAAGTTAGCGAGAACACAATGAAAAGAATGTGCCAAGAAATGAGGAGGTGGAGCAGAAATTTCCTCCACCCCATATTGAAGAGACTCATAGTTCAGATGTTCCCCCTGATAGAATTTTCAAATGGCAATATGATAGAGAAAATGATGATGATCCCAAGATTAGGGAGTGTGATGAATTTATTCCTAATGATAAATTTGTGCAAACCAATGAATTTTAGGAGTTTATGATTCAACAATGGAGTAAGGAGATAAAGGAGAGACTTGAATCAGCTTGAGCTAATGCAGAACCTTCTCATTAGGAGGAAGTTGAGAAAGTAGAAGAAGAGAAAATCAGCGCTGAAATTGTAGCTATTACTCCCACTAAGGCTAGAAAAATTGTCAAGGATAGTGGAATCATGTTAATGCTAGGATGTACTATCATTGCTTCCATAGCATATGATGTAGTTGGAAGAGACCCGTAAGCTTTAATATCTGAAGATCAATTTGAGGATAAAGTGTTTGGTTTTGGATATAGTCTAATGTTACATGCTCTTGCAATTTGGTCTATGGCACCTAATATTGGTAAATGTGATGTTGCTAGACCTATTAAATAAGTTATTGGTTCTGTAGTGGTCAAAAGAGCTATTGATATAACTCCTATCTAGCCATTTGAGTTAACTGCCCATGCAACAATGCTTAGTGTGGATACTGCACATATTTCTTAGAAAAAAATATGAATCTTTGGTTAAGGAGTGCAATAAGGCCTTGGATGAGCTAAATAAGATGAGAGCAACTGTTTAGGATACTTAGAAGATAATAACTCTACAATCATCTTCTTCATTTTATTTTTCTATATAGGATAGGGAGACCTTGGCCTTGAGAATTCATGATTTGAAAGGTAAGTTGACTGTTGAGAAGGAAAATGTCAAGCAAGCCAAAATTGAAATAGTCAAGGTGGCAAATGAAAATTTTGAGGATGTAATGAAGCATAGGGTGACCAAGTTGTTCCACAAGGCCAATGATGTTTGGGCCACTTATAAGAATATTCATGAGGCAAATACAAAGTATCTGCAAGTACAAGAGGCCTTTAGGAATGAGTGGAATGTTGGATTAGTAGGGTAAATGCTCTGAAAGAAATGATGCCA
>VDFB02137906.1:0-12396 GCA_007258455.2 Sequoia sempervirens
GTTTAAGGGGTTCATGCTATAGGAAGAAGGTGGATTGAAGAGTTATGATTTGTGGTTCTTATTTTCTATTGTATCAGACCACCATATTTGATTTGTGAGGTTTTCCAACAACCCATATGGTTGTATATTACACATTTTCATTTTGGAAATGTTTTCCATGTAATACAAAGAAAAGTTGAATAGTTAATGAATCAAACTTCTTGCAGATTTGTGGAACAATTTATTGTAATTCCTTTGTTTCATTTGTGGTGTTCAAGTTTTTATTTGAGGGCTTGGGTAGCTCTCTTTCATTAATGGGTAGGAAATGATTTTTGTAATGGTTTTCAATCAATCAATAGTCTATTTGGTGGTCTCTTATTCTATCTTGTCAAGGCCGCCCTTTGGCTAAGGTGCCACACATCCACACCTTGAAATTTTTCAAATGACAGAGTATAGTGTTGTGAGATCTCATTAATAGAGCTACCAAGAATTTTATTACTTGGCCAAAAACTAAAATGAAATTTATTCTATTTATAAAGACTAGGAGACCTTTTAGATTAGTATTGATACTATTAGGCCCCAAATGATTCCTAAATTGAGGCTAGATCATTGAAGCCTTTGTGAAAATATTAAAAAAATATATTATTTTTTCTTCTTGGAGCAACCAAAAGATGTTTTATTTGGAATTTTTAGAAAATGCAAGTTTGGTGAAACAAAAATTGAATCATTTTTTTTTGTCTTATTCACAAAATCTCTCCTAAGAGCTAACTATTAATAGTGTTATAAACCTTTTCTAAAATGGATGGGGTTGGGCTTTCAAGGGTGGGTTTGAGTATGGAATGATACTAATAAATAATTGTAATTGATTTTTTTCCTTCACAGAAATATTGTTATATTAGAGACTCATTATCTTGTATGAGAGACTTGTTGGTTTATGTCATTTTTCCATTATTATTAATGTCTACTTAACTATGTTTGGCTCTTGACTCTTCATGATAGCCCAAAGCTACTCTTTCTTATCTGATTGCAAATATTATCTTCTTAATTTAAATCAATATAAAAAAACTAACAATAAATTGGTGAAATATTACATAAACTTATGATATTTTAACTTAAATTAATTTAATAAAATACATATTTTCTATTTATTTATAACTACTTTTTAATTTATATATATAAGATATAAACATTTTATCATGTTCTCCAAAAACTATATTTAATTTTTGTATTTTACTCTATCATCACAACAATATTGTTTGTAATGAACACTTGTTTGTTCTCTAAAAACATAATTAAATTTTCTCACAAAATATTATACTTTTTTAACTTAAATTACATACTTGTTCTTAAGGAAAAAATATAAATTTATCTCATTACACATCATTTACAATAAATAAATATACATTCATCTAATGGATCTTATAACTAAGAGATATGAAAGAATAATTTTATTAAAAAAATCATTAAAGAATATTTCATCATACAAAGTACATATTACAAAGTACCATCCATATTATGATGATATATTATACAAGTTTACAAATGATCAATAATACATTTATCATTTGAAATACAAATAATGTATTTGAGTAACCAAGTCTTTGACATTCTTTAACTACAAGAGGGAGACCATCACCCTAATGGTTTTCCTCTAACCACAGACCAATGGTCCCTTTCACACATTTCGTCAAGCATTGGCCTTACCTTTCATGAGGGTAGCCTATATAGGGAATCAACAAGTACATCATGTCATTTGAAAACTAGTGTTGTGTCCAATTACAAACAACCTATCATATGACTCTAGAATCCCTCTAACTAAGTATGACATAATTTAATTATTTTATAAATAAATAAATAGTATGAATAAAATGCAACTTGTAATAGTCCCCAGGTGGCAAGAATTTGAAGGGTGATTCCTCGGGTCTCAAGAAAGGGAAGAAAAATGTCATGGGGGAAAAGGGTGGGAAACCCCCTTTGTTTGGTTCAAAGAGGAAGCTAGTTTTGAAGGGTGGGAGTTCCCATAAGAAGTCTAAGCAGAATGTTGGCCTAAATCAAGAGGAGATTGTTAGTATTGGGGCTAATCCTCGAATGTTGAGCCTCTTCAAGTTATCAAAGGTCAGGAAAATGTGAAAGGGTATGAACAAGGTTTGATGGAGCAGGATAAGGGGAGGAGCATGGCTGACATAAGTGAAAGTTCCTTACGTAAGATTAAGGCTCCTATTGTTAGCCAAAAAGGGAAAGAGGTTCTGGAAAATGAAAATATCAGTAGTAATTCCTAAGAGGACTATGTGAATGATATGCATGTCTTCAATTTTAATAGGGAGGAGTTACCCAATGTGCTAGGGTTGGAAAAATATTGTACTTTAACTCTCTTCAAGCTTTTGAAGTGGGCTTTCCATGAATTTAATCTCACTAATGTGAAGGTTCATGTTCTAGTGAATAAAGTAGGGGATTCCTCTACTCCCTCAAAGCCTTTTGTGCAAACCTAAATCAATTAGCTTATTGATGCAATGAAAATCATCATTGATGAGATGAAACAAGCTTTTGAACAAAGGATTGTAGCTCTGGAAGATAAACTAGATTGTGCTTATCAAAATTTGGATAACATTTTGGATGTTAGTAAGTTGGTTATGAGAAATGAAGGTAATGGTTTGTGTTTCCTCAATGAGAAAGCAAGGTAATGGATGGAGGAAGCATCAAGTGAGAAGGATGTTGTTGATTGTGGCCAAGCTCCCTAATGTTTTGATTAGAGGGGGTAATGAGAAGGGTTCTTATACAAGGACCCATAACAAACTAAGTTGAATGTTGGGATCCTTGCCAAGGAGGTCACCGAGGTTATGAATGTGCACCAAAAGATTATTGACAGTGATATGGAAGCGACTGATATCTTGAAGAATCTATAGTCCCTTGTTGTTTCTATCCCTCTTTTTGGTTGTTGTTTTGTTGGTTTTTTGTTGCTTGTTGGCTGCTCATTTTTTCTTTGTTTATCTTTTGATGTTGCAGTCTTTTTTGTAAAGGGTTTTGGGGCCCCTTCAAAACATGTTTTACCTCTAATAAAAAATAATGCAACTTGTCATATGAGTTTAGAATTCCTCTAACTAAGTATGACATAATCTAATTAGTTTTTTAAATAAATAAACATTGCAAATTGAAAATGCAAGCAATGATTTTGCATTACTTTGGCTAAAGTTTTGATAAACAATACATATTTTGGAATGAAGATGTGTGTCATTTATATTCACACACCTCTATCTCAAACTAGCTATTAAGAAATATTATTCCATATTCAAGTGTATGTAACAATATAATATATAAGCATAGTTGGATAAAAAATAGTCATCCTATACATTCTTGAACAAAAAATAATGACACGCTTTCTAATTCTACACTTGAAAGATCTTGTTAATATTCCACCTTTCAAGGGAACTATTTTCTCCTTTGGTTTATTAGACTAATTACTAGGTTAAAATTTGTCTCAATTGAAATACATTCATATATAAATTGAGCTTATGTACTAACAACCATCCATATAATTCATTTGAAGGTTTATCTATAAATTGACTAAAATCACAAGGACTTCATATGTCATGAATTTCAATCTCCAAGTATAAAACTAACTCAAAATGCTTCTTTATTATTTATATTGAATATACGCATAAGTTTAATAATTAATCTCGTGACAACCCTTTCAATAATGTGATATTTTTACCTATATACATATATATATATATGTATATATATCGCAAGATAATAATACAATAAGGAATAAATAATTTTCTTAACTAACAATTCAACTGTTATGACTTTTATAATCAGTTTGATAGGTTCTAATACATTCCTTTAATTTTTTTTTCTAAATTTATATAAAGATATGTTGGGATTTGGTGTCTCAACCTTCTGTTCTATTTTTTAGGAGTTCCTATTTTATAAGAGTATTTTCTATGTTGAGAAATGAAAAATCAAGCATCTCCTATTTTTTAGAAAGTGGGACCCACTTGGAGGTTTCCTATTTTGTAGGGGTTATGTTGATTGGTCAACTCGTGTCATGGGAGAATGCCACTTGTCACTTTGACACTCAATCTGGGCAAAGGAATTTGTAAAATTCCTAGGAGCACTTAGATGCCAAGTATCAATGTGTGGTGAGCTTCAGGACCCACTTATTAGCATATTCATTTGTATGAGCATGGAGAGTAAGGAAGGGTGACACTTGTCATCACGAGGGAACTTTGAGCAAAGAATATTATGAGAAGCCTCAAGAAAGTGTCATGATGCCATGTAGCATTAGTTTGAATTATTGACGAAAGCTCAGTAGGGAAAGTTTCTTTATGAAGATGAAGTTGCTACTCGAAGTGACAAGGAGCCTTGTTTGAGTTCTAAATTGGTAGTTTGACTTGATTTTCTCATGATGGACACCTAACTTTATTGTTGCATGATTTATGGTGATTTTTACCTTGCATGTGGTTGCATGTGATTGCATATTGGTTGCATGTTCGTGCATGTTAGTGTATGATTGGCAAAATGCTTTTGTGGACAACTAAGACCAATGCATATTCTTCGTTACAGCTTGCATGCATGCAAAGACTATGGGAATGACATATGGTAACCTTGGGAACCCATATTGAATATGTATATATATTTATGCCTTTTTGCATTTGCAATTGTAAGTGATTGTAATATATGTACATCATTACATTGCTAGAATCACTCTAGAATTCTAACACTATAGAATTACACTTGCAAGAGCATAAACTTTGCATATTGTATGTAATTTCCTAATTACTATAGTACAATTGATTTGTGCTTTGGTGTATGGGTTTTTCCCTGAAAGGTTTTTCCCACATAAAAAAAATGTATTATGTGTTTTATGCTTAAAATATGAAAAATTAATCTTAATCCATGTACATTTTTAAGAAACTATAATTGAACAAAGATTTGAAACAAAGTTTTTGCAGTACTCTCCTAATTGATTTGAAATTAGGGAAGCATTTTCTACACTCTACTTTCCTTTTAGTTGGTATCAAATCCTGGCCAGCTTTGCTATCCTTTGTGGATATGTCAATTCCATGGGAGTTCTTGCAAAGAGAACTTTGAAATCTTATTGTAGGTTTAAGATGGCAAGCACAACAAGAAGAATAGAGATGGATAAATTCAATGGCGACAATTTTGAGCTGTGGAAACTCAAAATGGAGACTATGCTTATAGATTGATATCTATGGGCTACAATATCTAGTACAAAACCAGCAACAACCACCCAAGTTGATTGGGATTTAATGGATTGAAAAGCCAAGGGTCTGATAAAACTCTATTTGGTTGATTCTATGCTCTTGAATGTCCATAAGGAGAAAAATGAAACTATTCTTTGGAAGAAGCTTAGTGATATATATCAAGGGAAATCCTTAGTGAATGAGCTTTTCCTGAGGAAGAAGTTATATTCCTTAAGGATGAAGGCTTAATTGTTGATCACTTGAATACATTCAACATGCTAGTGGCTCAACTAGGTTTTGTTGGTGTGAATATTGATGACAAGGATTGTTGCATGTTACTTATTTGTTCTTTTCTAGACTCATGGGACCACACAGTGATGGCCATTGGAAGCACAATCACTACCTTCGAGATGGAAGATGCAGTTGCTTCGCTATTTTCTAAAGAAATGTAGAGGAAGTCTTCTAAGATGGCTAAGGAGGCCCTATCAATTCATGGTAGATCAAATGAGAAAGAAAGGAAAAAGGACAAGAATTCTAAGTCCAAGTCTTCGAGGAGATCTAAACATCCTAGAAAAAATTCCAAGGCTAAATGTTGGAATTGCGATAAATTTGGTCATTTTTGAAAAGATTGTAAGGATGAGAAGAAAAAGAAAAACAAGTCCTCCAATTTTGAATCTAATAAATCCTTTTAGGATGATGCAAATGCTTTTTTCATCTTGGAAATGCATGAATTGAAATATGTGTGTTTGATTGATTCAAGTGCCTCTTTCCACATGACCTCTCACAGACGTTGGTTCTCAAATTATGAAGAGTATGATGGTGGGAAGGTGTATCTAGGTGATGAATCTCACTTGAAGATTGTTGGTCATGGAAGAGTCAAGATTTAATTCCCTGATGGTAGAGTGAGTGGGATTGATGGTATACTACATATCCATGGTTTCACACAAAACATACTCTTATTGAGTAAGCTGGGTGATGCGGGACTACAGGTTATTTTCTTGAGTAGTAGATGCAAGATGACCAGAGGTGCTACGGTGCTTGCTAAGGGTGTTTAGATTGGCACTCTGTATAAGTTGGATGCATGCATTATTTAGTGCAATATTGCTTCTATGAAGTCCAATAAAAGGACTTTGGATTTTTCATCCTCACCATCAAATCAAGTAGAGAAGAAGACCATGGTGTCTACATCTAATGATCCTACTTTCTAGGTACCTAAGGGTGCCAATGCTTTGGAAATGAAACTTTATGCTAAGAAGATAATGTTGTGGCACCAAAGGCTTGGCCATATTGATGATAAGGGTATTAGAGCCCTGAAAAATAAGAGCCTTGTTGAAGGCCTTGATGATTGTAATCTCGAATTTGACTTTTGTGAACATTATATATATGGAAAACAAAATTGTGTTTCTTTTTATTCCAGTTCTCATAAATCTTTTGGGGTTTTGGATTATGTGCATTTTGACGTGTTTGGTCCTGCTAATGTTCATTAAATAGATTTTTGTACTTTATCTCATTCATAAATGACTATTCTAGAAGGACATTTGTTTATTTCCTTAGAAGTAAATTTGAATTTTTCAGTCGGTTTCAGGAGTTCAAGTCCTTGGTTGAAAACTAGATTGGTAGAAAAATCAAATGCTCGACGATGGCAAATTTTATTCTGTAGAATTTGATATATATTGTAAGGACCATGGGATTGAGAGACAAAAGACAACTCTATACACTCTATAGTAAAATAGAGTTGCAAAAAGAATGAATAAACACTAATGGAGAGGGCTAGGAGTATGCTGAGTGGTGTTGGCCTTGAAAAAAAGTTTTGGGTTGAAGTTGTTGCTATTGCATGTTACTTGATTAACAGGTCTCCTACTTTGGCTCTTGTCAAAAAGACACCTATGAGGCATGGTCTAGAAAGAAGGCCTTGATGATACATCTCAAAGTCTTTAGTTGTGAATCATATGCTCATGTGCCTGATGTGAAGAGATCCAAGTTGGAGAACAAGATAGTGAAGTGTATCTTCATTGACTATGGAGTTGGTGTGAAAGGGTACAAGATTTGGGATCTAGTTGCAGAGAAGGTTCTCTATAGTAGAAGTGTCATATTTTATGAGCTGAAACCTTCCATTGTAGATCTATAGGTTGTAGAGAAGGTTCTCTACAGTGGAAGTGTGTTATTCCATGATCTGAAACCTTCTATAATAGATCTACAACCAAAAAAGGAAGAGAAAAAGAAGGAGGTAGTTCAAATTCCACCCACTCCTGAAAAGGATGAATTACCAACTCCCGGTGGACCTAATGATGAGGAGAGATCTAGTAGCTTAGATAGCTTTGAAGAAGAGCTAGAACTTCAACCTCAGCCATTGAGGAGTTCTACATGAGAAAAGCAACAACTAGATAGATTTGGGTATACTATGTTAAACTCTAGTTGCATCTTTTCTTTGATTGCTAACATTGATGATCCCAAGACAATTAGAGAGGCTATGGGTATGAATAATGCAAATTATTGGATGGAAGACATGAATGAAGAGATGGAAACATTGAAAAAAAATGCTACATGGGATTTGGTACCTTTGCCTGAAGGATGGAAACCCATTAGATGCAAATGGGTGTTCAAGAAGAAATTGAGTTATGATGGTAGTATTCAGAAGCATAAAGCATAGTTGGTCATCAAGGGATATTCCTAAGTGGAGGGAATTGATTATGGGGAGTTTTTTTCTCATGTTGCTAAGCTGACATCCATTTGATTCATACTATCACTTGTAGTAGCTTATGACTTTGAAGTTGAGCAAATGGATGTGAAGACAACTTTCCTTCATGGTGATTTGGAGGAGGAAACTTACATATCAAGCCAAAGCATTTCATTGTGAAAGGGAAAGAGAATTTGGTATGCAAATTGAGAACATCTCTATACGGTTTGAAGCAATCTCCTAGGATGTGGTGCCAAAAGTTTGACACTTTTGCGTTATCTTTGGGATTTTAAAGATCCAAATCTAACCATTGTGTCTATTACAAGACTGATAATGGTAACATTCTCATTATTGTCCTATACGTGGATGATATGTTTTTTATTGGGAGTGGAAAAAGCATGATTTCAAATTTGAAGTCTTAGTTGTCAGCATAGTTTGAGATGAAAGATCTAGGTGTAGCAAGGTATATTCTAAGGATTGGAGTAAGAAGAGATACAATTAATAGAAATATTTGGTTAAGCCAGAGCAAGTATGTGAACTCTGCATTGGAGAGATTCAACATGACTACTTGCAAATAGTTAGTTGTTCCAGTTATGTTAGGGATGAAGCTTTCTATGGAGGATTGTCCAAAATCTTGTATCGAGATGGAGGACATGACCAAAGTTCCCTATTTGAGTGATGTTGGTAGCTTGATGTATGTTATGGTTTGTACTAGGCCAAATATTATCCAAGTAGTGGGAGTCCTTAGCTAGTTTATGGCTAATCCTGAATGGGTGCACCAAGATGCAATTAAGAGTGTTCAAATACTTGAGAGGTAATTTTGAGTATGCCCTATGTTTTCATGGTAAACCTACTAGATCTCGACATTTAGTGAGCATTCATGGATATGTGGATTTTGATCAAGCAGGTAACATTGACAAACAAAAGATCCACCGATGGATATGTTTTCACTATGTTTGATAGTGCTATTAGTTGGATGAGTAAGTAGTAAGTTGTAGTCACTTTGTCCACTACTGAAGTGGAGTACATGGTAGCAACTCATGCTTGCAAAGATGCCATTTGGCTTAAGAGACTATGTTTGGATGTTGATTTTGATGCAGGACATATTACTATCTGTTGTGATAGCTAGAGTGCTATATGTCTAGCAAATGTTGCAGACGCATTAAGGAAGCCAGTGAGTAGAAAGAGGTTTAGATGGTGTACCAATTCTATGGGACTCATGGCCTGAGTAGTGTTACAAAGATTCCTAAAGGTCTTATGATGTAAGAGCATCTAGGTAGAATGACAATCAACATCAACCACAAACAAGCTTATGGTTTGGATTTCTATTTTGGTGTGTTTTGGGGTTCATTTGGCATCTCTTAGCTTTGGAAAACTCTTGGTGTGTTCAAATTTACATAAAATTAGTTTTTGTAGAATCATTATTTTAAGGCTTCATAGGTAGTTTTCAAAAATTAGTTTTGGAAAATTCATAGGGATAAGAGTAAAATAGTTTGGTAGGGGCATTCATGGAGGTGGCATGTGAAATGTGCAAAAATAATCAAAGGCATACCTTTTATAGTTTGGGAGATTTTAATGCTGAAAGTTTGTTAAAATAATGTCAACAATTTTCAAAAAGTTTAAAATTTTAAAATATGTCAAGGTTTGGGAAAAATCCTTTTGTAGGGGTCAATGGGATACCATTCCAAGCTTACATGCCAATTTTTGTGTGAATTAGATAACTTTCATTTTTTTCACCTATCGACACTTGATAAATACTTTGGTAGGGGCATTCATGGAGGTGGCATGTGAAATGTGCGAAAATAATCAAATTCATACCTTTTTCCAGTTTGGGAGATTTTAATGTCAGAAGTTTGTTAAAATAATGTTAGCAATTTTAAAATAGTTTAAAATTTTAAAATCTATGAAGGTTTGGGAAAAATACTTCTGCAGGGATCCATGGGGTACCATTCCAAGCTTGTATGCCAGTTTTTGTGTGAATAAGATAACTTAGAGATTTTAGAGTTTTTAAAATGCTCAGAATAGAGAAAAACACCCCTAAGAGTAAATACAACGCTTGGAGGAGTTAATGGAGGCTTAAAACATCTCATTTAATGCTGCATAAACTCATAATATGTATAACTATTATTGGGGGGAGGTAGGAATCCATTTTGGGGCAATCATTGATGATTTTCAAGGCATTTTTGGGGGATTTTTGAAGAAAGACGTGGGAAGGAGTTGGTGAGGAATGAGAAGGAGAAAGATGCCTCTATAAAGGTATTCATTGGAGGTTTTATTCACGAGGTTTAGCGACACTGGTAGATAATGCACAGTTTGTGAGAGGTGAAAAGATAAAATTAAACAAAGTTTAGACAACAAAGAAACTTAGAGCAGCGAAAAGTTACCGAGGATAATCCATAGTTCAGTATCTTGTATACATATTTTATGAAGTAAAATCAAGTGAATATTTTATGAAGTATTTCACATCTTAGTTTAATATAAATTTGGGGTTTGTGGGGACGGGTTGTGGGGCATATATTTATTTTAATTCCCTGCTTATGTTAAAGAATAATTAATGGTCGTTCAATACAACTTGAAAAGGAAGTTTTAGATTTGAATTAAATGGTTTCTCTTTGTTTAATCTTCATGATTTGTAGTATGTGTAGGTTAAGGTGATTTTGTTTGCATCAATAGTATCAAAGCCGGTGATCTTAGCAGGGGTGTGTGGATGGATTGCCAAATGTAGAGGGAAGTCTATGCAAGACATGGGTTAGAAAGAGGGAGGTGGTTTTGGAAATCTCAAAAGGATTGTTGTAGGTGGGGGAGAAGCCCTACACAATTGAGAGCTAGGAAGCCCTGAAGGAAATGTCTTTGCAGATTGCAGAGCATGTGATGTGAGTTGAGAAAATTTCAGCAGTTGAGAGGAGAGGATGGGGTGGGTCTTCAGGAGGACCACAAGAATTTTATTCTAGGAACAATATTGGGAAAAAGTGGAAAATAGGAAGTACCATGAATAATTTGAAAAGCTCCAAGCTGAGGTAGATGTATTGAAAAAGGTGATTGAGGAAGTGAGGATACCAGAAGAGAGATATAGGAAGAAGAACATTCTCATGAAAGTGGATGGAAAAGAGAAGGTAGAAAAGAGAGATTGTTGCAGCCCTTTGGAAAGGGTTGAATGCAAGGAAGAATATGTGGGGGAAACCCACACAAATGAAAAAGATAATGAGGCACAAGTTACAACAGTAGTATGTGAATGGAGTGCATTGTGTGAGGTAGATAAAAGTTTGCAATCAACAATTATGAACATGGATGGTCCTAAATTTGATGAGAAGGTTGGTGAGGAAGAGGATGATTATTTGAAAGAAGAGATGAGGATGTTAGATAGGTTATTTGAGAGGAAAATGTTAGATTAAGATGATAAGGAGATGCAAATGGGAGAAGATAAAATCCAAGATTTTTCTAATGTTATCTTCAATGCAAACAACAAAGAAGGAGATGCAACAAATGATGGTCCTTTGGAGGACATGAAAACATGGGAGAAATTTGGAAAACCTTGCAAATATGCATACATGGAGGGTTTTGAGGATGAAGAAGGTGATGTTGGAGAAACAAAGAAGGATAAGGTAAATTTTAATTTTGAGTTTAGAGGTGATGATTATTTACCATTTAAAGAAGATATTTTAGTAGTGGAAAATGAAGTTGTAGTTGTGAATGGGTATACAAATGTTGCATGTTTGTGTACAGAGGTTGTAGATGATGGTGTAGGAGGAACTTGGTGGAAGTGGCCAGTTTGTGGTGGGTTGGATCCCATGAAGAAGGGAATGATGGAAGAAAAGATGTGGCAAAGGAGTATGGTCTATGATGGAGGTGAGTCCACAAGAAGAAGGATTAATAGAGTGCACACTTGGTGGAGGAGGACTATAAGTATCCCAGCCAAGTGCTAGAAGAGGCAGAGGAAACAAATTCCTTTTGTCTAAATCGGTGATGAAGTTCATTGTAGGTTGTTCACAACCTGAAAGAGTAGTTCTACTACTCCACTCCATTTTGTGAGTTCTACTCATTAAATTTTTCCTACCCAGTGTGTCTAATGTAGGAGCACCCAGACATAATGGCAATCAACATCAACCAAAAACAAGCTCTTGATTTGGATTTCTATTTTGGTGTGTTTTGGGGTTCATTTGGCATCTCTTAACTTTGGAAAAATCTCGATGTGTTCAAATTTGCATAAAATCAATTGTTATTTTAAGGCTTTGCAGGTAGTTTTCAAAAATTATTTCTAGAAAAATCACAAGGATTGAGTAAAATACTTTGGTAGGGGCATTCATGGAGGTGGCATGTGAAATGTGCAAAAATAATCGAAGTCATACCTTTTCTAGTTTGGGAGATTTTAATGCCAAAAGTTTGTTAAAATAATGTCAACAATTAAATTAAAAAGTTTAAAATTTTAAAATCTATAAAGGGTTGGGAAAAATTCTTTTATAGGGGTCTGTGGGATACCATTCCAAGCTTAGACACCAATTTTTGTGCGAATCAAATAACTTTCATTTTTTTCACCTA
>VDFB02137907.1:0-11394 GCA_007258455.2 Sequoia sempervirens
TGATCTCCTTTGTTCTTTGAGAACATAGTCAAATCATCCATATAAATGATGATACATTTTCCTATGATTTCTTTAAAAGCAATATCCATAGCCCTTTGAAATGTGGCCCCTGCATTAATGAGTCCAAATGGCATCCTCCTGTAGGCAAAGGTACCCCACTTAGTTGTGAAAGCAGTCTTATGTCTGTCCTCATACTGAACCATTACCTGATTGTACCCTGAATAACCGTCCAGAAAGGACATCATCTGAGATCCATTAACCACCTGAAGCACCTCATCTAACGAAGGAACTGGATAGTTATCCTTTTCTGATGATCTGTTTAGATTTCTGAAATCGACACAAAGCCTAATTTCTCCATTTTTTTTCCTTACTGGAACCAGGTTTGCCACCCATGTTGAATGCCTAACAGGAAATATGATTCTGGCAGATAGTAATTTTTGAACCTCTTTCTATATGACTGGTTCCAATAATGCATTGATAGGTCTCTGTCTCTACCTGAAAGGCTTGGCACCTAGCTTTAGGGGTATAGTATGAGTTATGATGGATGTATCATAAGTCTTCAAATCTTCATAACCCCAGGCTACTATGTTAGGAAAACTATGCAAGGCTTCAATTATCCCTTGTCTTTCTTCTGGAGTGCACACCTTACCAATGAAAATGTTCTTGGCATTATCCTCAGTTCCTAAATTCTGAGTATCACACCGTGCACTGATTGATTCTTTCTTTGATTCTTGTTCCTGATCCCTGATCTTATCCATATCAAAAATTTGCTCCAACTGTACCATTCCCTTTGGAATAGTATTAGACTTCAGATTCATCACACCTTCCAGGTCCAGTTCCGCTTCCTATGGTTCTGCTTCATCAATGATTTGGGAAGCAAAGACATCTGTATTTGTGATAAAATCCAGAATATGTTTATCATCTTCGAACACCTAGAAGTTAGTAACATTGTCTGGGACTGATGGCATAGGATTCAATTCAACAGTGAATTTCTTTAATCCTAACAGAGATAGAGGCTGCAGAGTGCTTGCGGCTTGAACTAGGGAATCAGCAGTTTGATACTTCTACCGTGGGATCAATTGGATGTTGAAGGCATCAAATTCCTCGATGAGGTCCCACACTCTATGCCTATAATTAGTCATTCTCCTATCGTGGCATGTATATTGTCTCCTTACTTGTTTAACCACCAACTCAGAATCACCAAAAACTTGTAGAATCTTAACCTTTTTCTTAAGTGTCATGAGGAGTCCATGAATTAATGCTTCATATTCTGCTACATTATTGGTACAGTGAAATTGAAGTCTGTGAGCTGCAAAGAAATTCTTACCTTTTGGACTGATCAGTTCAAACCCTGCTCCAGCTCCATGCTTGGACTTGGATCCATCAAACCTAAGTGTCCAACATTCAGCAGCTGTAATCTTCTTTATAACACCCTTCTGCCTACCAGTGTTGCAAGATTCCTCAGACGGTATAGGTTTCTTGTTCTTGTACTCTTCCTGAGGATTCTGCTCATCTGTCTTAACTACCAAGGTTGGATTCATGCATTTTTGTACTTGTTCTACTGCTTTTTGGCACAAACAACACTCCAACTCCGAATGGGAAGCATTATGAACTCTACACCAGTTAGGTAAGAGTAATTCTTCAAAGCTTGTCCTTCTTCCAAGGTGAACCTGATTGTCAACACACTGCGTGATGAATTCCTGAAAGCTGTCCAATAGACTGATCCGATTATCTTCAGGTTCCTTTTCTTCCTCAACTGATTCTGTCAAAACAGTAACAGGGCTGAGTTATGTTCCATCATCAATAGGCATTGTATGTAACATCAATACCTCCTCTGAGTCTGACTCCTCATACTGAGTTGATAATATGTAATTTCCCATTCCAACTTCCGATATCAGGACCTCTGTTGAAGTATTTTGGTATTCTGTAATCATGTATTTCATTCTTGGTTCCCTCTCAATTCTGATCTGATTGGGCACTCCTTTCCACGGAAGCCACATATGTGAGTGGTCAGTAGACACATAACCATTCAAAACCTTAGTAAAATCTCTTCCTAGGATCAAACCATATGCATTAGGAATATCAGCTACCTGAATATTGATAACCTGTTGAATTCTTGGATCTGAAGCTATCTGCATGTGAATCATGTTTAATTCTCCCACCACATTTACTTCAGTTCTATCCAACTGAGTCACCTTCTTCTGGGAATCAGCAGGTGTAATTCCTAAAGCTCTACAAACTCCAAATGGCATCACATTGGTAGAAGCACCAGAACCTAGTAAACAATTGTGCAGATTCTTACCGAATATGCGCACAGAGGTCAAAAACGGTGGGGTTTCTGTCTTTCCTTGAAACAAAGTAGGATGAGTATCTACTTGAGCCACTTGAGTCTTGTCCTTTTCCTTTCCTTTATCTCCAGGAGGCAAATTGGTCTGACCATGGGCTTGACTTTGTGTCCTCACAGGCTGAGAACTAGAGAAATTGCTGATACCCTCGCTAGAAGGTTTATCCAAAGACACTGAACGTGCATCATAAGTACTTAAAACTGCTTTCCTAATTGCAGGGAATCTTAATAGCTCAAATACTGAAAGATTTACCTTTAATTTCTTAAATTCCTCAGCAACATAAGAAGCCATTTGCTCCTCGCTCATGTCAGTTGATACTTCCCTGGAAGGTTCCTCCACCTTGTCTCTGCTTGTTTGAACAACCTTTTCCTTTTGTGGGTCAGTTTGAGCTTGTCTTTCTTTCGAAAGGTACTGTCTGGATACCTGTGGGAAAGATGGATTATTGCTCGCATTAGGATCCGGAGGGGTACTGAAGTTGTTAGGAGGAATGAAAGTGGTGAAAGGTCCTCCAGCCCGTGGGCGCCTATGAGGCATATCTCTCAACCCTTGCCTTTGAAACATCTGCACCTCTTCGACATAGGCCTCTTCCTGATCGAGGGGGCCATTATCATTCATTGTTTCTTCATTGAATAACTGAGCCACTTCATCCCCATTGCAGATCTGATCTGTTTTATCTTCCTGAGAATCAGATTCTTCTTCTGGAATATTTTCTTCATTTGCTGGGAAGGGAGCATGATTTAACACTAGCACAGGAGAATCATAAGGGCTTGAGGGAACAATCTCTTGCCCATTTGCATTATTCTCCACCTCATACTGGAAAATGGAGGCTACAATTTGGAACTCTGGACACTCCAATTCTGAATGCTGACTTGTCTTATGGAGCCTGCACCATCCCGATAAAGCTGCTTCAGCCAGATATACACCACTGGGAGGCTTGTCTTGACCAACTGGATGATTGGCAGACTGATTAACGATTTGATTAACTGGTTGATCCAATGGGGTGGGGACTCCTCCATTGTTAGGTCCTATATTCCACGTTTTGTTCTGTCCCTGCGATGGCCTCTTATCAAATCCTGATCCACTATTTTGTCCTCTATCAAAATTCTGCCTCCTATCATTATTGTAGCCCCTGTCATTGTTATAACCTTTATCCTGATTGTATCCCCTGTCATTGTTATAGAATCCTCTGTCACTACACTGTCCCCTATCACAATTCTGCCCTTGTGAAAGTTCCCTGTTCTAGTTGGACTGCATGCTTTTCTGAGCAGCTTGTAACTGACTATTTTGATTCCTAAGGTAAGTCACCTCTAGGTTCAGCTTCTTTATCTGCTCAGCCATTTCATCAATCCTTTCTTTATTCAGGTCTACCAGAGGGTGTCGGCTTGGGTTACTCTGAGGAGGGACAGACATTGTAGCAGATCCCATAGACTGATGTAATACCTCCAAATTTTGTAGATAAGTCAGGAAGCTATTTGGCTATGGCTGATACATAGGCTGATTAACCTGCTGTTAGGAAAAATTCATCATGGGAGAGACTTGGCTCATGGGAAGACTAGGATGTGGTACCAAAGGTAATTGAGGTACTGGATTCATGATTGGAGTATGATTAGTAAGTGCCTGATTTACTGCTTGAACCTGACCAGGATATGCAGCTGGTCCTAAAGAAGGCAACGGTCCAGTTATATGTTGTCTCAGATCTGTGCTAAGCTTTACAGCTTCTGTATAAGCATCCGTTAGGGTAGCTGGAGGATTGGGTCTCCATTTTAGGAAAGTTGCTATAAGGCTATCCAGGGCTTCATAATAAACACCTAGGGCTGTATTGTCATCCAAAACATAAGGATCTTGAAGTCTGGTGTACGCACGGTGAAACCTATTATTGAAACTGGATATTGGTTCATTGACTTCTCTCTTGACTTTAGTGAATTGCAAATACAATTCATTAGCACTGATGGGTATTCTGAACTTCTGTAAAAAGGCAGTCTCAAGATCATTCCAATTAAGAATTGAGCCAGATGGGAGGTGATTGTACCAGTAAAAAGCTTCTTCCCCTAGTGAATAAGGAAACAACCTACAGGCAACATCCTCATGAACAAATCCTCATCTTCAGAGACGAGGTTTGGAAAAATCATATGTGTTCTTAAGGTCTGTTTGGGTCATTAACATGGAACTTTGAGCGAAGTGTTAGGGATTTTGGAGCATTACATTATGGCGATGAAAGACAAAGAGGAATGATTATTAGCGAGAAGGCCATTGCTTAAAGCGGAGTGGTGGTTGTGGTTGGTTAACGATAGGCTGAGGTTGTTGAATGGGAACCTCTTCAGGGATGGGTATAGCCTCAACTTCAGGATGTGAAGATATGGATGATGCTGGTGAAGGGATGGGTGATGATGATTCTCCCCTTTCTCGAGTCCTTCTTGACCTAGTGGGGAACTGTAATTCCTGTAAATCTTCCTCTCCTATAGTAGATCTGGTGTTTCTCCTATACCTCTCTGGAGAGATGGCGTTCAAGAAACTATCCAGTGTGCTCATTCAGGCCCTCCTTTAAGCCTTGATTTGTTGATGGTATTTTACGCCACGGCAACAACTCGGACATAATGCAATATTCTATCTCTCTTGAAAAGTTATTTTTAGGTAATAAATCGAAATCACCCCAAGGAGTCTCTCGGTGTTAGGTTATGACAATGCATAAACAACTTCGGATAATTATATGAAAATCTTTGGTAATCCTGAAAGGGACCTTACCTGCAAGCAAACTGTATCTTTCAACTTATCAGATTTTGCAATATGATGATCTTTGATCCTAAATCTAACCAAATAATAAAGAAATAGCAAAAGATAGGGGGTGCAAGAATATGATGAAATCTAAACTATTCCTAGAATGAACAATGCAAATGGCAGATATTTGGAATGGACCAATCTCAATTAACCAATCCTTGATCAACCCACAATGCAATATCACAAGAACGGTGCAATCTTCTAAGGCATGTAGATTTTCAAATCATAGACATTCATCCACAATCGAACTCAAGCACATGTAAATATATGGTCCAGGTTGACTTCACCAGCCTACTACAATCAGATAGTTACTAGGAGTATAGACCAGAGATTGCTACAAACACTCCAAATATGAGATCATAAACACCATTCATCAAACTAAAACTAATTTAATTCTGAACACTAAACCCTAAATCTTTAAGCAATTTAAAAGATAGAACAATAAAACCATGCAAGACAAAATAACACAAGAGATTTCACCAGAAAAACCACAATGTCCTCAATTGCATTAAATCATCAAAAGGCTGCAACAATTCCACTGTTCTGATACAGTATTTGCTTCAAGAAATTGAATACTACTCCTACTACAAAGTACTCTAGCTCTTTTTGCTCTTGCTTATCTCTATTAATTTCTAGCTAACCCTTTACAACGAGGCAAGAGTGCCTTTTATAGCAGATCCCAAAAGATGTCGGCCTAGCCAAATATTTTTACAAAATAAGAATAACCGCCCAAAAAAAAAAGTCAGCCTAAAGAAAACAAAATAAGGCACACATTAAATGCCATCCACCATCAAGGTCAGCCTTGACACAGTCCCCAATGTAGTCCGGTCCAATGCATGCCCTATAATAATAGGGAAGCACAAATCTCAAAATGGGCATTAACTGTCACTTCCCTTATCCTTTCTCTGAGTCGATGATCCTTGGACCCTCAAGAATGTTCTATCCAGTTCGGTGACAGGTGGCAAAGGTAATACCCTAAGCGGACATTTAATGGAGTCAATTTCATCTTTTGACTGTTCAACAATCTTATCCCAATCCTCCTTGGTGGCCAGATATCTATCCATTACTGCAAGGTATGTAGCTGCATCATCAAGCTGGTGGCCGGTTAGAACACTCTCAGAATCCGGGGCATAAACTTCATGCCACCACTCTTTCAGCTGTTCCAGACTTAGATATTTTGGAGCAATCTTTCTCCTTCCAGTCATCACCTCAAAGAAGGCAATGCATCCATCATACATTGCAGTAAGATCACCATCAATTGATTTCTTTCATTTTTGGATCTTCTTTATAGCCTTCTGTCTAATCTGCAGAGCCTCAAACCATTCCCAGGGTTCATCCAACCTGGAAGAAGGAAGAATTCCATCCGTAGCCAATTGTTCTTTACCATGTCCCATGATGACCCTAGACTTCTGCAGCAAGAGATCCATGTCCTCCTTGTCCTGGGACAGCACATGCTCCAACAATTCTTTAGCCCTGACTGCATCCTTTCCAACTGATAGGATTTCCTTAATGGTATCATCTCCCTTTACTTGCACATTCATCAGCCAATCTATTGCAGTTTGAGCTGAGGCCTTCATTTTTTCAATCCCGGAGATTGTTTCCTTGGGCAGAAAGCCAGGAGTAGCAGAAGAAGAAGGATGGAGAGACTGCAGAGGCTTCATTACTTCCTCCAAGCATTTCCTAAGTCTTTCGTTCTCCTTCTTCAACTCATGCTTGGTTTGGGTCTCTTTCCTCAACCTACCGATAATCACAGCACTTGACCCTTCATATTCTTCAATGTCCTGTTCCATGGAGGCCGGTCCAAGGTTGATAGTTTGCACATTGTAATCTTGACCAGTGACCTCCTCTCTTGTCTTGTCTGCGGCAGGAGTGGCAATGTGGATGACCCTGTTATTTGCCTCATCTCTTTCCACCTTGGACACCACCTTATCTGCCTTCCTTTTCTTCCCTTTGCCAATCTTGGAAAGCATTTCATCCCAATCCAAAGGAGTATCTTCAACTACCACCTGCTTCTTTCTTGCAATCTCCTTTTCTAGCCAGTCCGGGGCTGCAGGCTCTACCCGGATTTCTTCTGTTCTGACTTCTTCCGGTTGTTCTGTCGTTTTCTCTTCTTCCTCTACAATTATTCTATCCTCCTCTTTCTCAGGGAGCTGCTCACCTTGATCAGTTTCTTTAAGCTCCACCTCTGGTTGTACCGGTGATGGGGTTTTAGTAGGGATGTCTTCTTCCGGCTCAGGTGATCCATGACCTCTGTCACTTTCCGGAGAATCTTCATATTGCACCAAAGGAGAAGTACGTCTTTCCTCCTCTTCAACTTCCAGCTCTGCTGCTTCACTAAAGAGTGCCACTTCCTTGAAGAGCTCTGCCTCTCCACTAATTTCATGCTCCTCCGAAATTTCTGGCTCAGGTGCGCTTGGTGGAGGAGAAGCAACCTTGGATGGCTCCGTGACTGGTGACTTTGGAGGAAGATCCATCTTTTGCACAGTGTCCTTCGGAGAGGGAGTCCTAGATCTCCTCATGTAAACTTTTGTCTTTTCTCCTCCTGAACTCTCCACATCCACAATAGGGGGCTCATCTGTTGAGGCAACCTGACCCTTCTTCTTTGAAGTTCTGGAGGTTCTTGTCTTCTTCGGTGGTGGAGGAGCATCCTCCTCTTTTTCTTTTTCCAACTCTTCCTCATCAGAAGACTTGCTAAGCTTCAAAGTCTGCCATCTCCTTTTTCCTTTTGGCCTCCTTTTTGTTTCAGGCTCACTTTCCTTGGGTCCTCTGATTTTTATCTTAAACGGTGAGCTCTTTGCAGTTTTCCCTTTGGGGTCATCATCCCCAGATTCCTCTAAAGTAGACATGGGATTGAGGTCTCCCATCAAATTGAAGGTACAAGTTACCTTCTCGCTTTCCAGCTCCCAAACCTTATGCTTCAACCAGGAAGAGGTGAATTTCATAACCGGGGCCATTAGGTCTTCTAACTCTGTAACCTCATCCTCATTCCAATTGATATCCCCGACTGACCTGTCTTTCACAGCTTCATAAGCATGATCCTGTACCAGGTTTCCATCATCTTCTAGTTGGTCTGGGATCAACTTAACATTGTACTGTCTGATTGCATCAACAGGGAGTCTGGAATACCTTTTCTTCCTAGCCTCAAAATCATCTTTGATGTTGGCCCAATAGTCCTCTAGGTCACTTTTATGTCGGTATTCCCTAGTGGCCTTCTTCTGTGCCTCTCCTGTGATATCGAAGTTCATCCTCTTGGAATGGAAGGAGAAACCATACGCTGCCAACTCTTCTCCTGTAGTATGTGCTGACTGGATGGAAGGACACACTTCTGCCACACCAATCCCAAGAGGAAAATCTCCACCGAAGCCTGTCTTATGCTTTTCTTTCTTCACAATGGCATCAAACTCACAAATCTGCCTCACAACCTCCAACAAAACAATGTGATCATTAGGATACCGAGGTAACCTATATGGAGCAACCGGGCATCCATCAATTCTAAGGTAGGTGAAGGTGGGAAATTGGATGAACCAGGCGCCATAATTCTTTATCAGCCCTTTGGCTCCATCCGACAGTCTCATATGTTCAGCATTCTGGAGCATCCTGGTGATATGCATCGTGAAGGCATCATTAGCCCTGTGGTAGTCTTTGTGTCCCAGGTGCAGTTCTAGATAGATCTCATAGATTATGTCTTGTCTGAGTGTCCCTTGTGGATTCAAACCCCTATATGGGTAGAATCTGGCTAACACATATATGACATAAGAGGACATAGTGAACCTCTTAGTCTCCAGAACATTCCTCAGCTATTTGTCAATTTCAGCACTAATAAGCCCTGCCCAGTGATAGTTAGTTCCTTGCTCAACCTTGGTGATCACGTGGACCATCCAGCTCTCTAGCACTCCGGCAGTCTTCAAACCAGCCGCTCTGCTCAAAAATGTTATGGCATCATAAACATCCGACCTGAACTTAACTCTGTGCAACTGCTTAGGCAATTTAGAATGGTGGGACTTTGGTTTCTCTAGCCACGAATTGATTATCTGTTGAGTCTTGACTGGCTCATTCTCATAGTATGTTTCGGCTGTGTCTATGTTCAGAGCACACACTGAAGGCAGGTCAGGCATGTCAAAGGCCTGAGCAATGGAGACAGGACTGAAATTAGCCAAGACCCTCCCCTCAGTACTGACCACCCTTTGTGTATCAAAATCGTACTGCCGAGCACACTCAAGAATCAGCTCATAACATTGGATTGCCGGAGGAAAACCAGCCACATGCACAAGTCCGAACTTCATCATTCCATTTCTTAAGGCTGATAGATCCTTTTCAGCTGTCCTCTGCTTAAACTCTTCATACCTCCAAGCTCCCACATTAGTATCAGACACTTCGGACCATACGGAGGATATCCTGCTCTCAGGAAGCTGACTCTTGATATCCAATCTTAATCGTTCTGCCTCAGAAATGGATGACCCCTCCATGCCACCCTTAGATTTCCCGGCAGCAGCTTTACTTGATTCGGCCTGCACTCACAAAAGACATCATTAGTATTTAATTATCATGCATATTTCAATCCAAAGGTTAGCATAAAATTATATAAAGCAATTAAAATCCATCGCAAACTGCTAATCTTTGAAAATCCAGAGAAATGAAGCAGTCCGGGAAAACCATGTAAATCGGGAAAATCCAGTCAGGGCGGAATTTCGGAGAAATCCGACCCAGATGGATTCCTGTTGCCAAGTCATCATAAGTCACATAAATCGTTAGTACAGCCCAAAAATCATTAGATTATCATGAAATTTACTCGTTAGCAACAAGAATTAAGCAATTAGCATTCACTCCATTAGTCCTATCTTCGAAAAATCAAAAAGGATAAGGCCAGAAAGGAAAACCGAAAAAATCCGGATGCGACGGATTTTCGCGGACAGCTAGAAATGTTTCGGAAATTACTCCAGTCCGTGGAATAAGCCTAAACCGGGAAAATCCGGGTGTGCAGAAATTCCGCGGACACCACAGGAACCCGACGAACAATGACACGCGAACTGGCGACCGAACGATGATGCAATCTTTCCACTTGGATTCTAACGGTCCTGAAGTTGATGCTAATCAATAAAATTCAGAATGCAAATGGTTCCAAACTCTCAAAGCCTTCAAATGATGAATTCCCATGGTGAAATGGCGATGCCCTAATTTTGATGAAAAACCTCCCGCCATGAGAACCAGGGTGAGTCCATGGTTTTAAAATATCATTCGATAAAAATCAGTCTAAGGCACTCTGAATCCTCTCAGGGCGGGGGTCAGCGTAATACAAGGGTAAGCTTGGAAAATCACCACAAATCCGTTATTCTGGGCCAAGTACCAAGACAACCCTAACCTCGCAGATGGAAAATTTCGCACAAAAAGGGAAAACAATCTAACCCGGAACCCCCCGAACGGACGCACCCACCATCTAATGGATAAATAGCGCTCATATGGCGTGGGTGATGAGTTCCTTCAAAAAACGGGTCAAACCCTAACTCGATAGGAAGGAAATCGTGGCTAACATGAGCCGACATGAAATGACCACCAATCAATACGGGAAACTCAATCATTGCGTAAACAAACAAGAGGGGTCATCGATAACATACCATGGATCAATTCAGATGAAACTCGAACTTTGGAGAAGCAAACTACAAAACAAACACGCCCAGGCAATGCAAATCCAGGCACCGACACCCAGCAATCCACACGCACAAGCCGCTTGAGATCAATCTTCAAAGCTCAAATGAAACGCTTAATCGCCAGAGCAATCAACAAGGTGAACGATGAAGTCAGAATGACGCTTAAAAGGTTTCAAATCCGCCCATATATTCGTCCGAGCAAAGGTACCCTGGTCATTAATGAGCGACAAGACACTTCTAACAAATCCAGAAACCCGAGCCCGAGACGGAATTTCGGAAAATCCCAAGATACGCGGAAACGCAGATTTCGCGGAAATGCAGAAACCGGGGAAATGATGAAGTTCAGGATTTTGACAAAGTTCGGGAAAATCCGTCTGAACCAAAAAATCCCGGAGTCGGATAAAAACCCGGATTCGGAGAATCCAGCCAGAAACAGACAAAGAACCAGGGCCCGGGAAAATCCGCCGGAGCTGGAAAATCCCGGACCTAGGTGAAAACCTGGATTTTGCCTCAAACTCAATTTTAACCAATTTAAGCCTCAGGGCAAGGTCAAGGCCAGCAAAACCAACATGTCAAGATCTCAGAAAGATAAGTCCAATAAAACCAAAGGTCAAAAGACATACGAAAAG
>VDFB02137908.1:0-27333 GCA_007258455.2 Sequoia sempervirens
TGCACTTTAAACATGTAACGAATCTATTGATTCATTAATTATAAAAACACTCATATTTTTTTAAATAAAATAATTGATACAAAAGTATTTAAATTACATAGCAACATAAGGTAAAAGATTCAATCATTCACAATATACCGATTTCTTTTCCATTCAATATTCACATTTCTTTTAAAGATAAGAACATCAACAAGTTTCACTATAAAGTATATCATTCCATTATATCAAGAGTACATAACTTTTCATCAAGAATTACATCTTTTGGAATAAGACATTATAACATTTTTCAAATGTCATATCAGTGATGTGAAGTACAATATACTATGAGCAATAGTACAATGCTATGTGAAGTCAAATATAGCATGTCAAATATAGTGTTTTTGATAAACCAAATTTTCGACATCTCAACTGCAAGAGGGAGAGCATCACCAAAGTGTTTTTCTTCTAATCATAGATCAATGGTTTCTCGCACACCTTCCATCTGGAAGTGGTCCTACCCTTCACAGGAGTAGTAGATCCAGGAAAACTCTTAGATCACCATGCCATCTGAGAACTACTATTGTGTATTAAATACAAACAATCTGTCATACAACTCTAGATACCCTTTAGCTAAGTATGACATATCTGATTGATTTGTAACAATAGACATTGCAAACCGACAATGTAATTAGTGATTTTCATTACTCTGGCCAAAGATTCACTAATAAAATAAACACATTTCATAAGATAACGTGTGTCGTATGTTCACACACGTCTTTTTCAAATTGGTTATTGACCAAAAAAGATTAACATTCCAACTTACAAAATTTGGGTTGAATATCAAGAAATCTTTTCATATGTAGTCATGATCTATCTTTAACATTCAAAACAATCATGTTTCAACCATTTATTTTCCTCCTCCTATGCATAACTAATACATTTGTCCGAAAGGAAAATAATACTACATGATAGTACCCATATTAGTATATACGTATACTTTCTATATACATATGTATTCATGTGAATACAAAGACAAACTTTTCTTCTTACTACTTCTAATATTTAAACTTGAAAATACAACATAATGAACATATTATCAATTCATAAGAGAAATCCTATCTTCAGGCCTTCGGCCTCTATATGCTTTTATCCTTGACCATAAAACCCAAAACAGAGTATGCACAGGCATTTAGTTTCACAGAGTTTGATGGACGGTGATTACACTGCATGAAAGAATAGCATATCCTTGTCTTACATTTTTGTTTATCTTCACATACCAATGCATGCAATGTAATTAAAATATTTCATGAATTCTTTTCAATATAAAAAATATAATCAATAGGTCACAAGATATTCCCTTAGAAAGCAATTTACTTATCTTATTTGACCACATGTCTTACCATAGAAAACAGTAACAACAATTGGCCTATTCAACCATAAAATACTCATTTGAGTATTTCACAATAGTAACTATAGAGCCCTATGCTACTGATAAGGTCAAAAGGCTTTAACATTAAGACAACACAATCATATTTATATGACATGGCTGAAATGATCTTAAACTTAAACAATACTGTCATGGTTATGAGACAAGCCGAGAGGCTATTAATCTTCACGTATGTACATATATATTATAAATATTTAAATCTTTTAAAATATAACTTAAAAATAGACAGTCTTGAACATTGATAATTATAGAAACATACTCTTACATATATAATATAATATTTGAATACATGTATTTTCTATATACATATATAAGTAAATCTGATTCAGAAAGGATATTTTCTTGCATGCAAAGAATATGGCTTTTTCTTTAACAAAAACATGCTTATCTAAGTTTCAAAATAGTCTATTCCAACGAAAACACACACCATAGACATTAATTATGCCAAAGGAATAATTTATACAACATTTCATGATCGTGCAACTTGAAAGACAAAAACAACTAATACACCATAATCAAACAACTCGATGAAAATATTCACAATCATTGCAACCAATATTATGTGTTCTTATTATTGGTGGTCATGGTATTTCCTTCCGGATTTGCTTCCCTCTCTCCAGTGATGCTCTCCCTCCTTGTTCAGGAGGGGAAAAACTATCTCTTGTATCCACCTCATCAAACCAACAAGATAATTAGTCCGAAAAATACATATCACTAAATATATTATAAATTATTCATTAACATCTCATGTGAATAAATTTTATATATACATCAATTAAAAATCATATCAAACTGATATAAAAAGGAACCATCACCATAACATAATTGTTCATAAAACAAATTTTGACATTATAATCAAAATGCAAAGCAAGATATAATATAATCTAAAGGGTTCAAAAATGGGGTGTGACAAATCTCTTTTTAAGTTATTTTATTTTAAATCCATTCCATAATGAAGCTCTATGTCCTAAATATACATTAATAAATTTTCATATTGTTAGCAATGTAATTGAGTTTTGAAGAATCGACCATTTACTTGTTCTTAATGAGTAAATTGGTCTTTGAGGTTTAATTAGCATTTTGAATGCAAATATCAGTCTTGTCTTTAACACAATTTCAAGAAGTATTGTAAAATGAATATCATCTTCCTACATAAAATTTTTTCTCAAGGCTTCACATGTATATTATATTGAAGACACCATTATATGGTGTAGCTTTTTCTACCTTATATACAATGTACTCTTCTTTTTTGGAACTCAAGTCTTCCTACATAAATTTTATTTTTGAGGCTTCACATTTGAAAACACCATTATGTGGTGTAGCTTTTTCTATCTTATGTACATTGTACTATTCTTTTTTGGAACTCAAGTCTTTGAATAAAGTTAATTTAAAAGAATACAAGGAAAACATCCACTAAGCATGAATAAAAGAGAGATTTTTTAGAGTTTAAATTAAAAGAACATAAGGAAAGCACCCAATAAGCATGAGTGTCAAGAATTAATAAAAAAGAATTTTTAGAGTTTAAAGTTATTAGTTGTTGACTTAAAATGAGTATTTGTATGTTTTATTATAAATAATTTTGTTGAGAGGTGAATTGTATAATAATATAAATGTGTATAAAAAACTCTAAAAAAATTAATAGTATAAATGTATATTTAAATTTAATTATCATTAATATTTTTTCATAAATAAATCTAAATTAGACAAATAAGAGTTATATCAAAAAAATCATTAAAGCTTGAATTTTGATAATACGAAAGTTCACCAAATCCATTTCAAAATAAAATTTATCCTATTAACTCACATATTTGCTAAATAGGCACAAATAAAACACCACCCTATATTTTTTTACCATAATTACTTTTTTTAGGCTAGACTACACTGCCTCAAGACTAAATCTTCTTAGATTACAAAATAAATTGACTGCTTTGTGACAAAGAGACGTCTATCCAACTTCGAGAATGCACCTTTGACTATATTTATTAATTAATTGAAAATAAAAATGTATTATATTATGATTTTCAATTAATTAATAAATATGATCAAAAGTGCATTCTCTAAATTGAATAGACAATACTTCCGTGACAATTCCACTACCATATTGGATATAAGGCCAAAAACATAGGACTGTCATAATACCCTTAGAGACCACATAGCACCATTTGACCACTCGGGGACCTCATCACAACATTTGACGTCGTCCACAATTGTGCCTTGAGGGAACTTGATGTGCAGGAACAATCTAATTTTTGAGTGGAGATGCTCCACAACATAGTTGATGTGAACTTTTGCCTAGTTGTTGAGATATTGTCAAACTATTCATGCATAATATAAGTTTGATCGCAAAAAGAAAGCATAGCAGCTTAGGAGAGAGATTGAGCAATATCAAAGATGTTCCTTCTACTCATAGATTGACCAAGATTAACAATCATAGACAATGTTACATCCCAAATGGTCATGCTATCATCATTGTCTACTTCTTTAGCTAGCCCCTAGAGCCTCATTATCCAGAGACAAATCTTAAGGCTCGACAATTCTCCAAAAAAAGTAGTTCAAAAATGATTTGCCACCTTGTCAATGCTAAGCTTACGCGCCCCAAAATGGCCTCCATCTCAGTCTCCACATCCACTTGTGACCTCTTGCCACCTTCACCCAGTTTCTTCCCAAAATCCAAACTAGATGCCATGACATTAGTTTTCCTTGCTCATAGATGTTAAATTCTCTGCTTCAACTTAAATAGCTCCTCACACCCTTTAACATGTGTGAGCTTGCATAGACAATGAATGTTGGCACAATTCGCTTGCTCTCCTAAGCTCATCAAATAATGATTAGTGTGTGCCAAAACATCAAAGTGCAGGTGTCATAATAAGTGCTTTTGTCCTTCACCACCTATCTTTGCTGGCCCATACCACAATATGGCTACTTGATATGAAATTTCCATTATGCCACCCAAGCACCTAGTTAGGTGCAAGAGACATGGAGATCCTTTACTAATAGAGGCAAATCCTTGCTAGGGAATTGGTTTGACCAATTATTTGAATTTAATCCATCTTTTTCCCGCTAAAGAATTCCTTGGTTTGCAACCCAAAGTGCAACTACATTCACCTCTCTTTTAATATCGTTGAAGCACATTCCTTCAAGGCAACTCTTCAATTCTAATGCACAAGAAATCAAGGACTCCAAAGCCTATGCTTTGCATTCTCTTCCATTCATGTAGTTGATAATTGTTGAGTCTCCCTCTGCTTAGACCTCCTTCCGACCAAAGTTCAGTGTAGCCTCCAAATTAAAAGGCATGGCTCTGAGTTCAATCATATTGTTTGACTCTATCCAAAATATATTGCCCAAATACAAATAGGTTGCCCTATGGGATCCTTGAAGGTAAATTCATCTCATATAGGTCTCAAATTTTTGTTGGTCCCATTATCAAATTTCATCTTTAGTCATCCTATTTCTAGGGATCTTATCAAATTTCATCTTTAGCCATCCTATTTCTAGGGGATACCAATTTATGTTCTTATCAAATTTCATCTTTAGACATCCTATTTCTAGGGGATATCAATTTATGTTCTTATCAAATTTCATCTTTAGCCATCCTATTTTTAGGGGATACCAATTTATGTTCTTATGTATGGTGAGATTTTCATCATTTGAGCTTTTGAAAAGCTAGTGCAAATTGGCCATTTGTAGGCCCAACCAATCTCATTTGGGTGAATCCCACTCACTCTTTCTCTTACACATCAATTTTAACCAATAGATTGATCATGTAATCTCAAGTGCTCTCCAACGATTTGGTTCTCATAAAAAAATATTTTATTCCTTTCATCATTAATTCTATATGATAAATGAAGGTAGAAGATCTCGTATTAATTTGAGATCGAAGCTTTAAATACCGAGCTTCCAACCTTTTAAGAGATCGAACACACAAGCTAGTAGAATCCAATGAGGCTTTTAATGATTCATCGCCTAAGACCATAGTTTCTCAACAAAGGAACAAAAGATGAATAGATGAGAATTTCACTCTTTGTTTTGTTGGCACAAAACACAATTAGAGGGGCTTGACATCTCAAGGATGAGCAATTTTTCCCCAAGTTAAGGCTCATCCATTAGCAACTAACCACAAAAAGGGTTACCTCAGGTAAGGCTTTACCCTAGCTGAATCTTGTTTATATGCAATGGGGGGCAAAAGCCCAATAGAATCTAAAAGAGATGCATATGTTGTATGCATTGAGACTTGAATGGAGGGGCACTCATTCTAGACTAACCGATCATCCTAGGCGGTTTGAGGGATAGGCCAATTCCTTTATAGTTGTGATTCTATTGAAGCCATTGTTCCAATTTGGGGATACTTGAGGAAAATGGATTCATTCCTTATGCTCATTGACCATCTTAATGTAGTAACTTACCTTAAACCTAATTGTATATTCAAATGATGCGCAATTTCACCAAAATCTTCTTATACTCCCATGTGGTTTATCCCTAATCCATGTTGAATTCCAAAAGGTGATGCAACTCTCATTTCCAAAATTCCATTTGAAATCCTTGCCAAAAAATATGTCACACCTTCTCAAGAAATTCCAAATATTAGAGCCTAATGGCACAAAGGTGTAATGTCCCCATTTTTGGGTTCTCTTGCATTTCAGTTGGCTCTAACCTTCTTAGTGTGTGTCAATTTTATAAGAGGGGTCATTTGATGTTATTGGTGAGCTCAGATGATGTAGAGTACCTAGATGACACTTTTTGAAGTTATTTCTAGCTTTGATGTGTTCTCCAATATTCTTGGAGAGAGCATTTATTTATAGTAAATCACTCCATCAAGTCCGCTTCTCATTATTTATCATTAGTATCACTCCAGTATAGTTAGAATGAGAATTGAAAGTTTTAAATGTTGGATACTGATAAAGTGATTTTTAGTGTTGATTTTTTTTAAATAATAATATAAATCACCTTTTAATAAGGCGTATTTATTTTATAAAGTGATTTTTTATTATATCTTCCAAAAATCTTTCAAAATGTTATAAAAGAAGTTTTTTGAGCTCATTTGCATGATTCAGAAGATTGTTAATTTATATTTTGGAGATTTGTTCATGTGACCATATTTTTCACCAGAAGGCAGTGTGGTTCCAACCAGGAATTGATGGTGTGCTGAAGACTTTGCAAATGAGAATGAAAACTCTCATTTTAAGTTTAGCGACAGATTTAGGTAAGGTTTGTATTTGTATTAGAAGAGTTTACAGGCGGTCTCATTCAAGAACTACACACAAGTTTTATTGTTTGGATTTTTTAATTTTTGACTCACATTGTTTTAGTTGCCTAGCCATTACTTTGGCAACAATTCTTTAGTAGGCCTATAGCTCATCATTTCCTTGCATTATGAGGGTAACTGAGGTTGTTTGGAAGAGTTGGGTGAGTTTGGCGATGATTACCATCCTTGGGAGAGATCCTACTCACATTTGGAGGTGTCGAACAAGGGTTTTGCTTGCTGCTGGGTGCTATTTTAGTCCATTTTCAAACCTATTTTAGACTATTCATTTGCTAATTCTAGTCATTTGGAGGTGTTAGTGGCTACCAAGACCATACAAATTGTTATAGAAGACCTGAAACTAGACTTTCTTCCTCATTCTGTAGTTGAACAATATAGTTGAGTTGGTGTTGGTGTTTAGTGTCAATTATTGTTGTCTTTGAGAGGGGTTGAAGTCAAACAAAAGGTGTCGTTTAGTTCCAAAAACCCTACAACTAATCCTAAATGACCTTTCAGACTTGCAATAGACTTCATATTTCCTATTTTCAAGGTATATCAACATGTCTTTTCAGTCGAATAGCTTTTCGGTATAATGAAGCACTTTTCATGAATGTTTATCCACCATCGAATTTATAGTAGCAACAATATATTGCAAAATCATATCTGAACTTATGGAAGCAAAATTATCTTATTTACATATTCCTTGTAAGTTCAAATTGTGGCTTATATTGCCAAAAGAATTTAAAAAAATAAGGGGGATTTATCTTTAAAAAAATATTCTTTTCCTTTCAAGTCATAAATTATATATGATCAATGGAGGTAGAAGATCTCATATTGACTTGATATCGAAGCTTTAAATACCCACCTTCCAACCTCTTAAGAAATCTAACACACAAGATTCTCACATTGCTTTAGTTGCCTAGCCATTACCTTGGTAACAATTTTATGTAGGATTGCACAATGCATTCATCATAAAGACATCAAAGTAATAATTATTTTTTGGATTTGACTTTGGGATTGAGAGAAAGAAGGTTGCATTCCATCCTTTAAGCATGGATTTTCTAATCTTACATTCCTTTTCCACTTTCCAATCATCATGACCAACAATATGCTATAAGCTTTGGAAGAAACCTACTTGAAACCTGTAGACGTTCAAATTATACTGATTGATATTGTGCACTTGATCCTGATTTACTAACACCAATTTTTCCTAAATCATCTCTCTACTAACCATTTAATCGGATAATCTTTATTTGATTAAATTCATCATAATTCCTCTGTTAATTAAATAAATCAACTTTGTTTGATTAAATCATTATGTTCTTTTAATTAAATAAATCATTTTATTTAATTAATCTTAATGTTTTTCTTTTAATTAAATAAATCCCTTTATTTGATTAAATCATAATCTTCCTTTAATTAAATAAATTAACCTTTATTTGATTAAATCTAACATCATTTCTTTTAATTAAATAAATCAAAATTTATTTAATTAAATCTAATGTTCATTATTCCTCCCATTTGATTTAAATAAATCCAAAAATCTAAGTCAAATGTCGAATCAAACTAATCTCCATCTAAGTTAATTAAATCCTAATTAACTCTAACTCTAATCCATCAAATCCTCTAGATTTTGCAACTTGCACAAGTAAATCAATTTAATTGATTTATAAATTCTTTTATTTTCATTCAAAAAGGCATCTCTTTGGAATATTCCTCCAATTTGAAATCTCCCTCCTAAAAGGACTTGTCCTCCAACATGGCATTTAAGCCTCTTACATGTCCTTTTTCTCGAGCCAAGTGGCATTAACTCTTCTTCCATCTCTTCCTCCACAAGTCAACTTTCAAAATTCAAATTTCCACCTAATTGCATTTATTTGCACATTGATCAAAATGTGCTCCACCTCTCTTCAATAGCATGTTGACAAGTGGCACAATGCCATTGGTCTATCTTTAATCCCACATCCTTCATGTTTCTCATTCCTTCATCCTTATTTCCTATAAATGGAGAGCTCTTCTATTGATTTTGGATCCACAAATTTAGGCAAAGTCATTATCTACAGATTTTATGCAAATTCATCCATCTTTCATCAAAGTTATCATAGCATTTCATCACCATAGCTAGGTTATTGCAAATTTCACCAAGGTTCACATTGTTCATCATCAAAGCTTGCAAGGAATTGGGAAAGGGCTACTTTCCACATCAAAGTAGCACCAATTCCCCCATGGGATGCTGGTTTGAATATTTTAAATAGGATTTCAATAAGTTTTATTTCATATTCAATCTTTGTTTTCTTATTTATTGCATTTAAATGAATTGCATGGGGAATGATTGTTTTAGACGTGTTTAAGTACTAACATTGGGTTGTTTGTCTATGTTTGAGTAGGTCTAAGATAACCATTCACATTTTGGCACTATAAGGAGGGCATAAATCTCAAAATTAACACATTTTTTTGGCCATTTCCATCATTTTTTTCCATTTTTTGTCTTTCCAAGTCAAACAACGATGCTAGAGGAAATAGCAACACATATGTGATATTTGTTTTTCCACAGAGTGGTGCCGAATTTAGCAAAGTGACACTCAAATCCTCAAACAACAGCACAATTATTCCAACGTCGTTGTTTACACTCAAATAATGACATTGCCTCCGTGTTTCAAATGGCGACGCCTTTGTTTTCTTACCTTTGCACTCAATCTTAAAATGGTCGTATCTTGGTCATATTTTGGTCTTTTTCAGAGCTTTTTTCTTGAAATGGAGTAGAATTTCATAAGATATCCAATAGTGTAGGTTTTTCTGAACTTTGATAGAATTAAAATTTTCAAATTTTCACCTAAAGTCAAATCACATTGTAACATTGTCTAAATTTTAGGGTTTCATGCTTAATCATTCATCTAACCCTCATATCTTCTTGTTTTTTGATCTCATATAACATTTTGAGCATGGCTTCCATGCTTTAAGAGGAGCATGAAGCATTGAAGTGAAAGAAAAAACATTTGATATCCATTGTCGAGGAAAAAGAGGAAACAAGGAGAAGGCCTCCTATGACACTATCTCATGATTGTAACAAGTGTTTTTAAACACTTTGGGAGCATTTATAATCCCATATTTAGGATCTTATTATCTTCAATTTTAGGGCTCCAATACATTTCATTTGGGCTTTAAAAAGAACAATCAAAGGGTTAAAAAGAACATTAGAAACTCATTAGATTTGATTTTTGGTTTTTAAGAATTGAACAAAACAACTTCAAACACATGATTTGGTGCTATAAAAAGAACCCATTACTGCTTTTGAGGTCTAAAATGAACATGAGTCTTTCTTGTTTTATAATTTTTTTACAAATTAATATCATTTAAAAGGCGTATGCACTTCTTTCGTGCTTCACAACGATCTTAAGAATCAAAAGTCTTTTGATGATATTAGGTTGTCTAAAATATTGCCTCCACACTTCAATTTGGGCTCTTAAAAATTAAACAAATCTTGCTAGTGTTAGATAAGTATATTGCGTGTGTTCTCTCTTTATTCACGCAAACAAAGATTGATCAAACTATAGATGTACTTACTCACCTTTTTTTACCTTTAGAGGGTCTACCTTGGTGGGAAAAAGTACTCACCCCAAGGGAACGACCCAAGAAATAATGAGCATAAGCCAAGCTCTTCCAAACCACTATATAAATTTGTGGTTGCAATGAAAATTGTAAACAATGGGAAGTGGTGCATGATAACTCTCCCCCAGTATCTTTATGATGCGTAAAGCCCTTGTTCTAAGGGTTGGGAGATCTCTCACAAGGAGTTTATCATTGCACCCCCTAAACTAGATGCCCTTACTATGAACCTTTGTTTAGAATCCAAAATCCCAATATTTGTTGGAGTCAGGAGGTCGAACCTCTGGAGTCGTCCCACATACTTGTGGTTCTTTGTAGAGATGAAAAGTTCATCATGAGAGATTCATGAGAACTAAAGTTTGGCTAACCCATAGAAGTGAGTGTCGTGGAGGGGATCTAGTGTGGTTAAGCTTCTAATCATCCGCTTTGAATAAGCGCAGCTAGATTTATCCAAGTGGGAACTCAACAAATATTTTCTCTTCTATCCTAGGGTTGTGCAATCTTTGAGTCAGTTAAACACATTGCTTGGATCCAAAATATTGAAAACAAACATTCAACAAGGACATCAAATTTCAAACCTTTAGAAGGAGCAAATACCTTTGAAAAATTCAAGTGCTACTGCTTGTCCTAGGGATTTCATCCTTAGAGGCTTCTAAGTATTTGGATTTACATCTCAATTTGCTCTCACTAAAGCCAACATTAGGGAACTATTGCCTTGATTCTCTTGATTTTCACATAATGGACTTTTTGGGATGAAAAGGAATTAAGACATAGACATTTAGTTTGAAAACTAAGCAAGAAAGTGTGGATGTTTTAAAAGGAATTCATTAACCAAGATTAACTCAAATTGAACCCCACACATGTGCTTGGTATCTTTTGGTCATATGAATTTCCATGCAAATATTGGTCTTTTGGTTTGAACTACTCTTGAGGAAAAACATGTTCTTCACTATCTTGATCTTGTAAACAAGTCCCTCTTAGGTTCATTTAGGATCAAAATAACCAATCACTTTCACCCATCCTCAAACATCAAATCATTTCACAAACAACTCTTAGAAATATTGAAAAAAATCCTTCATGCTAGACTTTTGGAAAATCCTTTAAATCAAATCAAAATCATCTTGTTTGACTAGGTGTGTGTAGATGAATCCTTCTTCATACACTTAGTTAAATTATCATCTTGTGGACAAGTTTATTCCAAGACAACATCTAATCTCTTGGGGTTTATGAGTTCATTATCGAATCCAAATCAAGTCAAAATCAAAATCAAAATCAAATCCAAAATTCAAAATCCAAAAGTCATAAAGTCTAGTATCCCTCCAAGGTTCCTTAAGAGTTCAATCATTCACATCACTCATCTTTCATCATCCCATCACCATCCTTTGATCCTTAACATCTTGGATTTTCTTTTTTGTACCTAAAGTTTAGAGCAATCTAAGGAGTTAGAGGTTCACATCCCACATTCCTAAAAAATTGATCCTTATTTTATGGTCCAAACAAGGTCAAAACACAATAACATGGAATATAAACTTGATTCATACATCATGAGTAATCTAAATCAACCAAACTATCAAAGCCTTACAAAACCAATGGATTATCAAAACTCACATTTATACAATCCATACATGACATCATTATCTCCTATAAAACTCAATGGTACAACAAATGTGAGTATGCCCAATCTAAATTTTGGAACACCTTTCCCTATGGTAGATTTAAATCAAAGTCCAAACCTAAAAATCTATCAACTAAGCAATCAATGCATGAATCTTCAACAAAACAACATTATCCCACCAAATCCATACATGCCAAATGTGAATATACCAAGTACAACTTTACCAAACATGAACATTTCAAATCCACACTTGGTAAACTTTGAGATAGATATGTTTGTGAATCATACAAATTTTGTTCAAAGTTCAAACAATATGCTAATGACTCCATGTATTGATCCAAGTTAAGGTAACACCATGCAAAATAAAAGTTACCTAAATCAAGGCAATGTGATTCCCAACCACAACAATGTTTAATTTCAACCTATCATTCCAAATCTAAACATCATCCCAAATCAAAACATTGTCCAAAATCAATTTGTCCATGATCCCATACAAACGCCACAAGTATACATTCCAAATCTACTTGAACAAAAACCAAATCAACAATATCAAGGGTTTCAAGATCAAATTTTGTGAGATCATATTGCTATACTTACCAAAATCATTGATTCATATTATCGAGAGACATCTCCACCCCAAAATCAATACACTCTTCCATTGGTTAAACATGTCACCAAAGCATTGAGTTGTGTCCAAAGCCACATCAAGAACAATATCTCCAATTTCAAGAGGTTGGATATCAAGATCAACAACATCCACAACAAACCCAACCTCCACATCTTGAAAATCAATCACCACATCTCAAAAATCAATTACCACATCTCCAAAATCAATCACCACAAGGTCAATTTAAAGTAAAAATCTCACAAGGTAACAAACAAAAATACACACCACTTGGGGGACCAATTGAATCAGTCATGCAACAGTTGGTACAAGAAAATATCATCAAAATACCCTTTTATGAAAATTATCAAGAGCCTCAAGTTAAACCACCAAGGTATAACGAGAAGCACCTTTGTGATTTTCACAAAATAAAGGGACACACAACATCAAATTGTATTCGACTCAAAAATATCATCCAATGCCTTTTTGATCAAAAGCTAATAACTATCACTACTGAATTTGACACCATTTTCTGATGGACGTTCATCGGTCGTTTGACAAATCTCTGTCGGAAAAGCGACAAAATGACGAAAACATTTTCGTTGCTATTTTTTGTCACAATGCTAATGATGAATTAAACATCAAAATAATGGCACAGATTCGTCGGTTGTCGGCATCATAAAATGACTCGGATGTTCGTCAGAATATCGACAAACACTTCGTGTATCCATCGACTAATTACAACCAAAATGCAATTGCAATGGCTCTTCCGAAGTGTCGAAAGAACACCAGAAGTTCATTTCCATTTCAACGAAATGGACAAGTATTTACGATGAAGCCTTCGTCACAGCTAAGCAACTTTGTCGAACCTTTTATGTGTTTCGTCAGTGGAGTTCATCAAAATTGTGATGAAATGGGCAAGGTGTTACAACAAAGCCTTCATTGTAGCTAAGCAACTTCGTCGGACCTTTTCTGTGATTTGTCGGTAGACTTCATCGAAATTACAACGAAATGGACAAGGAGTTATGACGAAGCCTTTGTCGCAGCTATAGCAACTTTGTTGGACCTTTTCGGTGATTCGTCAGTTGTGTTCATCGAAATGTCAATGAAACAATGCAATTTTTTTTTTAAAAATATTCATTGAAATGTACCATCAGTGAGAGATCAATCAAGTCGCGTCCCTTTGTATTCAAATCTCAGGCAATTATTTTATTTGATCATTTTCCATGGTTTTTAGACACCCGTTGAGACGTCATGTAGTTTCGTTGATGCCTTGAGTCTCTTCAACAGTCAATATTACATATTGCTTTGGTGTCACATAGTCTCATCGATGTTCTGAGTCTCACCGATAGCCAATAGATCATATGTCGCTATGGTGTCATGTAGTCATACCGACGTTCTGAGTTTCCCTGAGAATTATTCCTTCAGTATTAAGTGTATCGCTACGATTCTCACCAATGATAACTTATCGCTGTGACTTTGGGGGTCGTCGGGACTTTCCTTCGACAATTCTGATCGCTGAAACAAAATGTTTCTCCTACCAATAAAGCTATATTCGGTTTGACTTCCATATCTCTCTCCGATGATGCCAATCTCGCCGATGAATCTTGTTATCGGCAAGACAATGAATATCACCAAGTCCTATTACCGATATAATTCTGCTATAGCGATATGATGGGTCGGCAAGACTTCCTTGAACTCACCTCGATGGTACTATACTACCGACGGGACCCACTTTTTCGAGAAACTTATTGAGAATATTGCATATTCCTTTTTGATGCTCCGGAATTGCACCATGATTGGTAAGACACAAATAAGCCCGTTATGACTTACACCGATGACTTAGGTCTCGCCGACAATCATTTTTTGCTTCATCCATATAACACACATGTGCTCGTTATGACTTATATTGATGAAGATTTTATCGCCGATAAGATCCTTTGGTCACTAAGAGAATGAACTACGTCCTGCCGATATGTGTCTTCAGATGAAATCATATCAATATGACATTCCCAAACTCTTGTCGATAGACTACAAAAAAAATATGTTAATATAAAACGCTTTATGGATTGGGGAGACCCTCACCATCTCTTGCCGATATGAATTATACATCGAAATACTCAGGGTTAGATGAATTCTATAAGATCACATGACATAATATAGGCAAAAATTTTATGAAGAGAGGATTCTTGTGCTTATGGTATGGGAATTTTTGGGAACTAATGAGTATGTGCAGCCATGAAATTTTCAAAATTTTACAGTTCTAACATTGGCTCCGTCTGGGGATGAATGATTGTGAGATCATTGCAAGGATCCATATTTCTGGGTGAGCAGACCAAACTCAAGGTGATGGACCAGTGAGCAAGATGGAATAAATGGAAATGGAGATGAACATGACCCTATACTACTGTACATGGAAATATTTATTTTAAAAGAAGGAATATCAGGATTGTCCATGTATTGGCAATTCCTGTTCCTTTTATTTCCTAAACTATTGTGCATTGAATAGAAATTTTTGAGAGGATTATCAAGAGTCATCCATACACTGGCAACCCTTAATCCTTTGTATTCCTTTGGCAACAAAATCATATTTCATTTCGGTAAATGATGGCTCAAGGCCACCCAAAAGAAAGGCCCATACTTTCCTCTATCAAACACCTAATTTTTCTTTGAATTCATCAGATTCTTCTTGAAGACATTCATGCAATCCTCCCTGTCACTGTTATTGAAATTTTTTAGAGAATCATCGTGCTCAGCTTGGCCCAAATTCCCTTCACCATTCTATAGTTCATATTCTCCATCTTCTTGTGTATAATGTACTTATATTTAGATTTGAATTCGAGACTAATTGTCATTGCACATTCCATTTTACTTGCACAGAGTATTCTATAAGAAATATATTGATAATGCCAAATGATTTATGGTGTTGTACAACTCTACCTATCATCATAGTTCTGTTGTTCCCCCCGAGAGAATCCTGCAAAGACAAGTTTATAATACCAAGTCAAATAATATGAAAAAAACTTACTTCCATACAAATTAAATGATTATTCTCACAATGGAAATTGTCTAATTACAACAACAATTCCATGAAAGGTTATCCATGCTTCATAAGAGATGACTAATCATACATACAGACTACAAGATGCATAGAAAAAGTATTACACTTGAGAAAAACCAAGGGCTAACAAGGGAAGGAGTTAAGAAACATCTGGATTGAAGAGAAAATGTGTAGGGAAAATGTTGAGCAGTGTCAAGAGAACAGAGCTTGTAGAACATATTCTTGACCTATTCAAGCTCTTGAACAAATTAAACAAAATTAAAATACTAACACATACATGAGACATGTAATGAACTTTCAATATCTGCTATCTTTCTTTTTTTGTATTGAAAATAGTTTAAGGTCCATTACATATCATGAAAATGCCTATCCGGTATTAGGATCAGTACAACATCAAAGCATTTCCATAATAGGAAATATACCGTATCAATACTTTACACAGCAAGAAAGAAACCAAAAAGCACCAGTTGTTTTCAAAACGAGCATAGATAATACAAATTTTTGTTAACAGCACCACAAGTTGCTGCTATTCAAATCAGCGTAAACAATACATAGTGTTGATTACATTCTCCTCATTGTTGACTTCTTCAATATCAAGGTTCGCCATTGTTTCTCCTTGGGGGTCCAACTGTTGGGGGTTGCGCTATCTTTCTGGGCTTGCAGCTTCATCAATTTATCTCTGGAGCTCATCAAATGTCTGCTAGAACAGCACAGTCTCTTCCAAGCTCAACCTACAGGAGGGTCCACTTCTCAGATTCTCTTTGGTATTGTTAGCAACACCTTCAATTATTGACTTCAAGAAATTCTCCATTGAGATCTCCACAAGAGTTGAAACCTGCAGAGCAACAGAGTAGAAAATGAGTCTCTTGCAAGACTCAATAAGTACCCTCTTGATACCCTTAAATTTATCATCATTTCTCACCTTCCACAAATGCCACATGATCTCATTGGATAAGAAATACCAAAATAGCTTACAATCAAACTTGAGCTTGAAATTACAAAACAGAATATCATGCCAGTTAATTTTACCATTGCTATTCTAGACCTTCAGCTTATGGTAGAATAAGTACCAGATTTCCTGAGCATAAAAACATTCAAAAAGAATATGTTTGATAGTTTCTAGAGTCCTGCAGATACTGTAGATTTCAGCACTTTCACGGTTAGATTTATAGGGATCAATCTTTTTCATTAATGCAGAGGTAGGTAAAGGAGAAATAATTATAATTGTAACACTATTCATAGTCCAGTAAATTATGTTCGTAATTTGTGTTCAATGGACCTCAATTTTATCATTATACTACCCATCTAATACCATATTTTAATCCAGGTTCAACTATCTCAGATCTAAAGAAGCACCTTCAATTAACCATTTAAAGTACTATAAAATAAGGTAAGACTTTTACTTGAGAAAGATTGGGTACACTTGTAGGATTAAATTTCTCACAATCATTAGGATTTATTGGCACACAGACACAACCTGCAACATATGAAGTAATGGATGACTACAAGTTAGTGAAATGGTCCTTAATATGTGAGTGGTTTACAAATTGATTGGTAGAAAATAAGGTTACAAATAGATCTACATGAAAAATTATGAGGACAATCTACTGTAATCATCAAAATAGATGAAAAGTGCAAAGGAAAGAGTTGAGCTACATCTCTAGAGCCTAAAAAAAACACATGCAAGAAACATAAAAAAGAACAAACCAGTTTTTGGATGAATACAAAATGGTGCCTTCAAGTGATTCATATGCTTTCACACCTGACACAGGGCATTAAGAAGATTTTAGTCTTCCTCTGTGAAATTAACTACTTACAGAATAAACCCAGAAACCAATATTATATACCTCCATGTCTAGTGAGGGTAGGTATAAGAGAAAAAAATTCTTCAATGCAATGCCAAAAAATATCAATGTGTGTGTAGGTTTGTATTACTCAAAATATCATTTCACTGCCTAAGGAAAAATACCAAAGTGATGTTTTAAATTTCAATCTTCACATAGGCTCCCTTATTGCTACACATGCATATACAAGCATTATTCGAGCTCTAAACTATTCAAATATTAAGGATTTAATTAGCTATAAGATGGAAAGTTATTGTTTAGACATAATCCATCATCTTTTACATATCTTTATCCACTCCTAGCGCTTCAGATAAATTTGTGTAAATTAGACAGAAATGTGAATCTTTTATGACAAAGAAAATTCTTAAAAGGAGGGGGGAGAGAGCAAAGGGTAGGGGGCAAGAGAATGCTTAAATGTATAGAAAAGTATAACATTTTGATCATTATAACAATGAAACGAATCTTAAGTTTGAAGCATTAATATCATTTACAACATTTATGATCAAGAATGCATGTAAGTAGAGAAATTTTTGCATACCTGTAGATGGTACAAAATTTCATGGTTAAGTCGAAGCCTCCCATCAACAACAAGATCCAAATATCCGTGTATCTATCTCAATCGAGCCTCTAAATCCTTCAGAGCTGTCAATTTTTCCACTAACCTGCTATGTACAAAAGTCAAATTTTAGAGTTGTCACCACTAAAAATAGAAGAAACAGAGCTTTGAAACCAAATCCACACACAATTCATACAAAGCCATACAAACAAACTAAACTCAAAACATTGGAATGGAAACAACTTCAAATTATGATGCAGAACATGGATTCATGGTATAAAGAATCATTTTTCTGCCACCATAGTGAAAAGTTAGCACTTTCTTTCATCTTTGCATATTGGTTTGATGCTTCAAATGATGTATTTCTTATATTGAAAAGTGCATTACCTTATTGAGCTTCTCTTTGTTTCGAGAATAGTTTAATATTCTCTACTTAACAGGGCCAACCACGTGATGGTGGAAGCTCATTTGGCCCCTCTCCCCCCCTCACATCACTCTCAATTCCCCATACCCAACCATATAACATTAATCATTCATTCATCCATTAATAACATATAACATTCATTCATTAACATATAACATTCATTAATTAGCATATTCACATTCATTCATTAACATATAATATTCATTCTTTTAGTTTTTACATATTATCAAAAATATGGTTGTCATGATATGATTACAATCACTTCTTTTTTTGTTTCTTTTTTAAAGCTAAAAAAATGTGAAGTGGATTATCATTTTCTAAATCATCTATCCCTCTTTTAGTTGTTATGCCCTATGCTTGTGATCTTAATGTACGCCTAGTCATCTACTCACGACATGGACGTCGCTGCAAGGGGGGTCTGCTGCAATAACAAAGAAATGTTAAATTGATATGTTTTATTATTATTATTACAAGTATTTCATTAATTAAAAGAACATTAGAGTGGTTCTTTTTACCTGATGGGTCCACATCATGTTCCTGAACTTCTGTTATAGACTCATGCTCAACATGTTGAACACCCTCTAAATCTTGATTTGTAGTTGAAACACGAAAGGTTACATTAATTAATACACCAATTGAAATTAAAAATGTTTAAAAGAACATGAGAGTGGTCCTCTTATCTAATGGGGCCACATCATTTTCCTGATCATGCTCAACACGTTGATCACGCTCTACATGCTCTAAAGTTGAAACACGAAAGGTTACATTAATTAATACACCAGTTGCAATTAAATATGTTTAAAAGAACTTTAGAGTGGTCCTCTTTACTTGATGGGGCCACATCATGTTCCTGATCTTCTCTAGCCTGATCATGCTCAACATGTTGATCACGCTCTACATGCTCTAAAGTATCGGATGCACACCATGACCTTCATCTGTAGGTTGTGCTCCACCCTCACCAAGCTGCATTCCAATGTCATGTGTAGTATTATCATTGCTTAAATGTTTAAAACAAATAGGCATGTAATTACTTTATGGTGGAAATTAATATTGAATAGATTGCACAAGTATTCAATTTTAAATAAACTTTATTGAGTTTATTTACTTGTGTTTCGGATGTAGTGGAAGGTTGTGTTTGCCTAGTCAAGACTCTTAGGCGTTCAACCATTGCTCCATAGCCTTGCTAGAAGGAAATCTTCAGGTCATCTTCTGTGGGAACTCTGTTGAATTCAGAGCCCTACATTTTTGCATAAGATCATGAATTTTTCTTCTATGGTGTGATAAAACCAATTTTTTTTCAATTTATTATTTGGATACTATCTTTCATTTATTGATACTTACAATTTGTGCGGCTAATTTCATATATCCACCAGAGCCAAGTTTGTGTTGCCCCTTTTTTTTTAGTCTTTCCTTTGTTGCCTTTGATGTGTCGGGAAGCCTATCAAAAGTTTTAAATACGTTAGATTATGTAAAAAGAGTAATCAATATATAATTACATTGTTGATAGTATCACATACCTTCCTTGGCACGGTGGTGTCTTTCCTTTTTTCTTTTCAACCTTCTCCTTTTCATCTGACACCAGGTACTTCCACTTACTCTCTAGAATCATGGGGGGACGCTCGTACTTTTTGTTCTCTAAATGTGACCTATATTGGTCCCTCACATACTTTAGATAGGTACCAGCTTTCTTAAGGACCTTGGTTCGGTTGAATGTTTAATCATCGAACAACACAACTAAACGGTTAATGAGCTCATCTTTTAAATCTTGATTTTGGGCATTCCACCGTGTACGTATGGTGGGCCTGAAGAGCTCCAATGTAATATCACTTAGATGTTTATAAAAAACATCATTTCCTACAAAATGATCATGGGATCAATAGTCTAAAAAGAGTGACCAATAAGTAAATTTCAATTGGATTATATATAATAACAATTAAAACATTTTAAAGTACCTAGGACCTTCTCTATCTTTATGGGAACGAAATCCTCGGTCACCACAAGTGTGACCGGCAATGTTCCCGTACTAGTAATACAAGAAGATCTAGGAAATGCTGCTAAAACATCACTAGTACTAGTGGCCTCTGCATCCCCAGGTACATGTCCTGACACATGTTTTGGCATGTGTTTGTTGTCAGAGGGTGCATTAATGGATGCCTGCATGGTATGTGTTGCCGACATTTCAGATGACAATATAGGCACAAATGATGGGGTCATATGATGTGATGTATGCGCAGGAAGATTAGGATGGACACTTGTACCAACCCCTACTCCTTGGGCAGCACTTGCAGTACCCTAATCATGGCCAGGAGCATCATGAGGAGGCAAATAACCCTATAAAAACAACACATATTTTAGTTCATGACATAAAAGAGTACAAAATATAAAACCATTAATGAACTTATGTTATAATTAAAGACCTCATGACAGCTTACTTTCAAGTTTTGTGATTCTCAGTCAATATTTTAACCCTCTCTCTTATCTCATCTATTTGAAGCACTATGAATATCAACTTAACGATTTCTTCATTGCATTTTTTTTTTATCTTCCTTATCATATCGAGAGGGTTTGTTGAATAAGTGATTTTATCATCACAAAATATTGACTACACCTCACTATGGATGCTCTCGTCTACTGCTGGTGCCTTTCCCCATTCAGTCGACTGCAATAAGAATATTAAAAACATTATCGAAATTAACTAAATAAACTTATGAAAAAAACATAATAATAAAACATTTTGCTCGTATCTAATTTGTACAATTACAATGAGGTAAACCTGTCAGGTAGAAGTGCCTAAAGATACATTGTGATCTGTGCTCTGGGCCAAAGCCTTCTCCATACGATCAATGTCCCGCTGTGACAAAAATTAAATATAAAAAAATATTACCGAAATGAAACCAATAGACTTACGAAAAAAAAATAAGAATAAAATGGTATATTGGAGTCATTAATTGGAGGTTGGGTAAAATGGTACATAGTACATACCACTCCCATAGTAACTGTGTTTGTAACTAAGCGATTCAAATTGTAATCGATTAGCAACTCTTCCCCTACAGTTATTGATTTTATCGCACATATGAATACACTGTTTCCCTTGCGCACTTCGAATATGCAATTGGGTTGCTTATTTGTTGACCCAAGTCATGTACTATTTATAAACCCTGCAATATTCCTTGATGCTTTTGGCCTTCCATCAATGTACATAGCCACTCCTTTATTTTGATCCTTATCTTTTAGTTTTATATAATTTGCTAATAGTGCATACCTACGCATACTTCGTGTATATTGAACCAGTTGCATCCAATCTTTGTAACTGTAACAGGGTCTGACATACTCCATCAATTTAGTAACTTTGTCGTAATAGACCTTTATGTCATCCATGCAGAATAGGCCCAAACCATGTAATGACGATGGTGCTATGCGATATATCCTCTCGTTAACACAAAAATCAGTGTTTATTGGAGGAAGTTCCTTAGGTACCCATTGTTTCCATAGATGTTTGTACCTCAAGGGCACCTCAACGTCGCCTATGCTCTCATCATCATAAGAAAATGACCCCCCTTCAGCAAGAAAAAATTCCATGTGTTTACGAAATTTTCTTCTAATCTTTTGACCTCTAGTTGATCTCCCTCTTTTAGACATACTACATGTCTCGCTTTCCTCTTCTCTTCTTGAATTTCCCTTGCTCGAGGAAGACAGATATGACAAATACCTATTTGGTGGTACCTACACTCATAAGAATGTTGGATGAAGTTCTTTCATGGTGATGTGATCCCAAGGTGACATTATGATTAATCTGTCATTTCATCGCTAGAATTTCACAGGTTATAAGGTAATCAAGTCTTGATAAATTGCAAGTTATTGTTACTACCGTCCAAATGTGTCCATCACAAATCAAATCTACTTAACGTTTTAACTCCAAAACTTTGTAACAAGTGTTAAATGTGAATATGGTCCACCAGTTACACAACCAAGGCCTCAAATCTATTCTCTAATTGTAATCAAAGGACTTTTTCTCTTCATTCAAGTAAATAAATTTGAAGGGAAGCACCACCAAGTGGTTTATTGGACACCTACATGGCTAAAAATAGCAGCAAATTTATATTTAATTTCCATATGTCTAAGTGGTTAACGGGGAGGGAGTGTGTACTAGACCTGGTTAAGTCATCATAAGTTTATGCTTTGGAAATAAAAAAAATTTAAGTCATCTTAAATCTTCCTATGTCTAATTGCTAGGAAATTTTTGGTATGTTTTAAGGTAGGATGATTGATGAAGGAGCCCAAAGAGCCTTTCTCCATGGTATCTAGGTACACATAGCAGCGATCTTCTCTTATACGGTTGGACATGATTTAAAGAACTTAGTTAGGAATTATTCATTTAACCTAAGGTTTTCTCATAATGCCATCATTGGAAAAGTATGATAAAATTCTTCTATTATGAAGAATTGGTCTATGTGCCTCTATTAATCACTATAAATGTTTGTAAGGAAAAAAATGACTAATTGCATCAAGTAGAAGAGAATCAACTTTGAGTTCTTTAAAGATTATATTCCTCTATTCATAATTTTTAAGGGTTGTGTGTGGAGGAGGTTATCACTACCAAGAAGGGAGGAGACCTTTCCTTGTATTATTTTATAATTTTCATTATTCTTATTTATTTTACACTTACATTTACAAATACACATACATATGCGTTTATTGTTTTCATTATTTTTCATGTAGTTTAATAGTTTGATCGTTCATATTATATGTGTTGAGACTTAGAGATTTTAATTACATTAATTTATGGATATGTTGTATCTAACACTACCACAAAACCATGCTCTGCATTTACACACTTGCATTTAAGAAATACACATTTATATACATGAATATAGATTTCTTTAATGATATGTTTGCATTTATTGTTCTGGGAACATCTAGTAATTGCATTTACATTTTACATTTAAGAAATACATACATACATACATATATACATACATACATGTATACATATATATATATATATATATATATATATATATATATATATATATTGGGTGTATTATTATTATTATTAATATATCATTTATATTAGGTGTTCAAAAACCCATTAGGTCTACACATGGATAAAAATTCATAAAATCAGATCTCCCATATATGTTTTGTTGAAACCTAGGCTTGAACCTCTCATTTCACATGCTTTTCTTCACAAAACTGTTGAGGAAAATAGCTATACCTTCTTTATTTCTCATCCTACGCCCTATTCATGCATCCTAAAATTATAACAGTATCCATGGGGCCTCTTACACAAGCTACAATAATCACAAAATGTGTAAGAGCCCCTTTATATCATGTTTCAACTACAAAACCCTCAAAAATAGGGTAACTCATATTATGATTTGTTGGTGAGCTGTATGGAAAAAAATCATTAGCACCAACTCATTCTTGGAATTTTTTGAATGAGAAGTGAATTAGGTGGCAGTTAAATACAAACCTTATAGTGTCAAGGTGAATGAGGTGATCAATTTTGATTGGCCAACTGATGAAGAGTACCAAAATTGGGTAAATGTATATTTAACCGAGGAAGAGTGAAAAGGAGTAGGCTGCTAACGGTTGACAAATCAGCTATTGTAGTTACAACAGATTCCAGTTTTGTTTTTTGGTGACAGTCTAGGCACGAAATTCTTGAAGTTTTTTGTTGTTGCATCAACCATTCTCAACGGGAATGATGAACAAGAAGATTCTTTGTGGAGATTGTTGTTGTAACAATTTTTTGGAATATCACAAGGCGGTCCAATTGGCTGGTGACATGTGTTCTTTCTGGCCTGATGCTTGTTTGCTCCTTTTTCTATACGAAGGATTTCAAGGCCAGGAGTACGGGTTAGCAAGTTAGATATTTTTGGTCGAGTCTAGATGAAGTTGCAGATAAAATTGTAAAGTTTGATGGTTTTAGGGAAAATGCAATTTAGGTTTTGAGTCATTCTGTAGTAAGTTTTGAATTCATGGGGATTTGATGTTTTATGACAGTACTAACATTTGAATTGATATGATTAATTTGAACTCATGTCTCTCCATTGTATAAGCATATTTGAATTTTGAATAAAATGATCAAGGGTTGTTTCGTTCATCTCAATGTTCTAGTGTGTATGATTTTTTTTCTAGGTTTAATTCAAGGAATTAATTAAAATGCTTGAATGGGATTGTAGGTGGATATGTTCTGTATAAGGATTTGATAAGTAGTATTGGGTTAGAATGCATATTGATGAGATTGTCAAGCAATGTTATCAAGGATCTTATATGTTATGTGTTAAATCTGTCATAAACCCTTAGATGCTTATAAATTTGACTCCTCCAATGGATATATGGCACTAATCTAAGTTGTACTTATTTGTATGGTTCATTATTTGTTTTCCTTTACCTAAAGCTTGCTACAAATTGCAAATCAATGACTATCTTATACTGTGAATTTTTGTTGTAGTTATCTCATGCTCCAAATAGTTGATATTATTGATAAACAACCAATTCTATTCAATATTATCCTATTATGTTGAGCTATTAAATGAGATTATCTGTTGTTGTTAATGTTGTTTATGATGATGGTGCAGAGGTTGTAAATGCATTAAGGGATCACCCTCCCGAATCTTGCAGAGCCCAAAGTGTAGGAGGTCTTATAAATCCTTGTTAGTTGGTCCAAGTCCTTTGAGCTACCCTTTATTGGAATTGGCAATTCCATAGGTAGATTAGAAGATCAACCTTCTTACCATAAAAACAACCAACACCTTGCATATGTTTGTGGTGGAGGTATTAAAGAAGAATTGTATGCCTCTATTTGCATTCATTAGATCTACCTTAGCCTAGCATATACTTGGGCTAAGTCTACAATTTTTTTAGACTCATACGATGAAGGCTATGTGTGATGAAATCCTAGACCTCAACCAAGATGTGGGTAGATTATGGGAGTTTTTCCAAGACCTGAGGCTGGTCGATAAAAATGTGAAAGACTAAGCTATTCTATTTTTTCTATCTTATCTTATACCATTTTACGAGAATGGGGGTGCCAATGTATGAGAAGATCTTTGGAAACTATGCATGAAAATTGAAGGTTAAAGAGAATGGGGGTGCCAAAATTATAGTACTCATTGCCCCACGGTCATTTATTTTCCCTTAGTGCCCTCAACCTCATCCTCGGTGCTAGTATTGACCTTGTTTTCACTCCTCCAAACTCTTCCTTGGCACTCATATTGACCTTGTTTTCACTCCTCCAAACTCTTCGTCAGCACTGGTATTGACCTTGTTTTAACTCCAAACTCTTCCTTGGCGCTGGCACTGACCTTGTTTTCACTACTCCAAACTCTTTCTTAGCGCTGGCATTGACCTTGTTTTCACTACTCCAAACTCTTCCTCAGCAATGGTATTGACCTTTCACTTCTCCAATTTGACAAGCTACAACCTAGTTTCATTAGGTTTTATAGTATGCTAATTAAGTTCAAAATTTTGGCACCATTTAGATAGGTTTTAATATTCTACAATATAGTTAAGTATATATTAGCTATAATTTACATAATAAATAATATAATTATTCAACTTATTATAATTATATATTATATTCTTTAACAAAATTATTAAATATGTATAAAATTATTATAATTAATAATTAATAATAAGTATATTTTTATATGTGCAAAATATAATTAATATAATATATGTTAATATAGTAATATATGTAGCCAATATGAAGAAACTAAATTTTGATTGGTTGTTTCATGTCAACGATCAAGGATGGCATGTCCTTGGGGTTATGCTCAAGGTGGCATGCCATTTGATTAAAGACTATGATAATAATTCTCCTTTAAGACCTCTTCAATGTGCCATTGCACTTGGGGAGACAAAGATAATGTAAATATAGGAAGAAAATATGGGGAGATAATGACAGAGCATACAGAGGAGACAAAGATAGAGGGGTAGAGAGATAAGATGGGATGAATAGATGGGAATGGGAGGTGGAGTTGATGTATCTTTCCATTGGCTCTCTATATCTCTATATCTCCACTATCTATGTCACTCCCCCTCTATCTATTGAGCTGTCTCTCCCTCTCCCCCATTCTCTCATTCCTCCCTCCATCTCTCCTACTCTATATCTCTATATTTCTATTTTTATCTCCCTCTCACTCCTCTCTCTATCTCTTTATATCTATATCCCTTTCTCTCCCTCCCCCTCTCTATCTCCCCCTCTCTATCTCTCACCATCTCACTCCCTATCCCCCCTATCCATTGGCTCTCTATATCCACCTCTCTTCCTTTCTCTTCCAATATATCTCCATCTCTCTTTCTCTTCCCATATCTCTCTCTCTCTCTCTCTCTCTCTCTCCCCATCTATCTCTATCTCCCCATATATTAACTAAGAAGCCATGCAAGCATACAATAATATATGTTGGTAAAACTATAATAGTGTTTTATTAAACTATAAGTAACACTTATCTTTCTAATATCAAGCCTTCTTATAAAAATAGTGTTTTATTAAACTTTAAGTAGATTATTGTCACCTCTCTTCATTCAACATGAAATGCCAAATGTAGCAATTGTTTTGTTGCTTTTGTCAAGTTTCATTAACTAAGCTATTTACTGGGTTGAATAAAGTTGTGTTATGACCTTTCATCTCTTTAAAATAATTAGACAATATTAGCGAGGTCAAGAAGGGGAGAAAACTAAACTCCTTCAAAATAGGGGTAGTTGTGGGTTTGTTGGTTTTCTTTGTATACTATATACTTAGTTCCTCTAGGATAAATAAGTAACTTTAGATCATTTTCTTAGTTGTGTATCCTAACTAATATAGAGTAAGCTTTTCATTTTAATTGACTACTACATAATAGTTTATGTGTTGAAAGAATTGTTTCCATTATTTGTAGTTTTTACATTGGAATACAAATCATATTTAATTTCATGCCAATATACTTCTTTCATAAAGATATTTGTTTGAAA
>VDFB02137909.1:0-24601 GCA_007258455.2 Sequoia sempervirens
TGTCTATATGTCAATTTTTTTGACATGTTGATGTGATTGTCATGTTTGAATAAATGATTTCCATACTTTGTTTTAGGGGTTTTCCCATTTGGAAAATGATTTTTCTTGGCTTGAATACTTTTGACATGTGTGCTAGTGTAATGCCATGAACCCTAATGGACTGACCTAGTGTGGCCTCGAGGGCTCATCGACAGATGGCCTTGCCTATGTCATACACTTAGAGACCTCGTAGTTTAAAATGACCAATGACTTTTTCTTGATGACCAAAGATTGCATCATGATTTTATTTTGAAAAACCTAAAAGGACTGACCTAATGTCTTAGGGACTTGGAAATGAGTCTTGCCTATGTAACAAATGCGCAGAGACAACATAGTTCAAACGAATGACGAAGACTAATTGATTTGACAGAATTGACAAGGAATGACCTTTTTTGTGATTTCCAAGATAGTTTTACATTTGTTGTGGTGTTTTTAGGACATTTTTTGATTTTTTTAGGTCTTTCTTTAGGAAATTTTGTAATGTTTTTATCATTTTTTAGGAAATTTTGTGATGTTTTTGTCTTCTTCTTTTTCAAGACTTTTTTTTTAATGTTTTTGTCTTTTTTTAGGACATTTTCTGATGGTTTTGTCTTTTTTTTAAGGATGTTTTCTAATGTTTTTGTCTTTTTGAATGGTTTAAGAGGATCACAACAAATGCACGTGACTGATGCCTACACATGAGAATCCATGGAAAAACATGATTGTGCCCCTAGTCAAGCTGAATACCAATTGATAAGTGATGACAATGTTGTTTGGTGTGGGAAGGACGCATCCTAAAACAATGTGAGGATGACAATAATGTGACGAAAGTATTAAGGTCTATAGTCGAGCCAAGAACAAAGAAAAGTAATGTTTTGGATAATTTTTTTGTATATATTAGACTCGTTGCATTTGGAATGACTTGGTTAGGACTAAAAGGGATGATGGAGTATCCTTAGACCATTTGACAAGGGAAAGCCAAGATTGGTGACATACATGAAAGGATGAGAGGTGGCCTTGGTAAAGGATGGGAGACATGAGACTAAAGGAATTTTCATATGATTTTCAAGGTCTATGTCACATAAGGATAATGAGGTTATGTCAATAATGACATGACATTTCACAGATAATGTATGACCAAAGGATAAGCAGGTCAAAAGTTTTCCCAAAGAATGATTTATGTGTGCCTGTTTTATGTCAAGACCAAGATATGTGGGAATGATATGTATTAAATGGTCAGATTCCAATTTCAAGAGGAAGTCCTAGGAGATGAGACGACTTGCCCCCAAGTGTAAAATTCCACATAGACAATTTTACACATGATGCCTGTTTGCAGGTTTTCATCATGGTACTTATCTAGGGTGCTTGTTTGTCAGGTTTTCATCGTTGAAATTTTTTTCTTTACTATTTTCTTGAATTTTTTTTTTTTTTGGTGTCACCAAGACGCCTATTTGCCAAGTTTTCATCAAGGTGACAATTTTTTGATTTTTGTTTTTTTTTGTTATTTTTATATTTATGAATAGCTTGGATGCTTTAGATGACCACTGATGGTGCCGATGTAGATACTAGTGCCATGATATGCCAATAATGACCTTGCTGAAGGAGTTGTCTTGTCGGGATCATAACACTTGCATACAACTGATCGATGCCATTGTGATCCTTTCTAATACTAGAGTTGGCCTTATTAGAATACACATATTGTGATAGCGTACCATGAGAATCCTTATGGTAAAATGTTGTTTCCAAGATGTGAGAGATGTGTGACGTAGGATTTTTAGACTTTTGACGAGATGTAGGATTATGAATTTTGATGGTAGACATGAAAGGATTGTTTAGACATTTGGATGAATCATTTTTATTTTCCAAACTTGGGATGTTGGATGATGGATTTTGGAGGGATGGAAGGTGGAACCAACACCTTTAAATTCCTTGTTTGATGGCCATTTTGAAGGAGGTGGAAATTTATGATATGTGGGAGTCCTCTTGTCTTGTGGCTCCACATTTTCATTGACTTTTGAATTTGGAATATTTTCTTTGTTTGATCCATCTTTCTTTGGGAGCCATTTTAATTTCATTTTCCTAGTTGTCTTTTTATCTGATTCAATGGCCTTTGACATTTGATTTTGACCTTTTGAGTTGTATGACTTTTTTTTTGTTGGCTCCAAAGGGAAGGTTTAAGATGTTGAGAATGATGGTTTATGGTGTGGGTGGATGGGGTGTTGGAAACAACCTTATGACAAGGATTTCTCATGGACTCTAATTTGACATTTGTATCTGACAAGGTTTCCCCCAGTATCGAGGAGGTTCCATTGACATTGTTTGATTTTCTAATTGAAGAATAGCCAAGACCTTGATGTTTGTAATTTTCCTAAAGTTGTATTAGTTCTTGAATTCCTTGCTCGTGTATCCCTAGTCCTTTGCCTTGATATTGCATGCTTTCAAATTTTTTTTTGCAATGGGGTATTTATTGTTTTGAAAGCAAGATGCTAACCCATCATGATGTATGTGGACACAGTTACTTGGAATATTTTTGTCTACGAGAAAGCCTGCTTTAACAAAGATAGATGACCCTAGTTGATAAAGTGTCTTATCTTCACGGTCATGTTGGACATATTTCTGACTGATATCTTTGGTCTGATCTTGTGACATGTCAGGTTTAGATGATTCTATTGGTGTTTCCAAGTCGATGTCAAAACTATCGTTATGGTCAGTGTCATAGAGTTCAGTAAATTTAGCTATAGCTTGATCATTTGCAAATATGTCTAGAATGGAAGACTCTTGTTCTTGAGCAATATCGTTTATATGTGTCATGGAGGCAAGTGTCTCATCTTGGAAAGTGTCAATAGTCAGGGCCTGAATAGGGTTGTCATGTGTTTGATCATAAATGGTGTAAAGGTCAAGGAGTGGATCATTTTGGATTTCTTGGTCAAAGATGGGGTTGTCATGGATTTGGACTTCTTGGTCAATGGTAAGTGTATTTTGGATGTCATGATTGTCTTGAAGGACTTCTTGAATGGACTGAAAGATAGGGCCATGAGATGGACTACCTTGTTCTTGACATGAGGATGACATTATAAGGTCATGCTTTGGGCTTTCATTTTGACATGTATCCTCATGTTTAGACAATGGGATGTGCCTTGGAGTAATGAAAAAAATTTCATGACTAGATGTGGCTTGTGAGGGGGTGACTTGAAAAAGATTAATGAATAAAGGACTAGGATAGGACGTGGGGACTTGGACTGAACTAGTATGTAAAGGACTAGGATAGGACATGGAGACTTGGACGTGACTAGTATGTGAAGGACTAAGATAGGACATGGAGACTTAGACAAGATCAATATGGTATGATGTGGGGACCTAACATGAGTTAGTGGATAGTTGATAAGGCATGTAGACTTGGATAGGATTGATAGGTGAAGGGCCAGAATATGACGTGGAGGTTTGGAATGGACTAGTGGATAGTTGGGTTCCCTTGTCAAGATTAGGATAAGGGTGATAAGTGGACATTTGTTGTGAATTAATGGCAAGATTTATGTTAAGTGACTGTTGATGGTGAGGGTAGATGGATGGAGGACTTGGACTAATGGGTTGTTGGTATGAAGGGAATTGATTTTTGGCTTGGAGGAATTGTCTCTTAAAGTATAAGGCTTGTTGGTATTGACCTCTTCAAAGAACTAGTATTCAACTTTACTAGCAAGCCTATCAATATTTTGTTGGAGGGAAGACAAGGTGGTGTATGTCATGATGTTGTTAAATGCAAAGTGATAATGATGTTTGTTTAAGGGAAATGACTAATGCAAGATGACGAGGTTTTCAAAGTGAAAGTGTCAAATGAGGACTAAGACAATAATGTTGACGAAGGACTAAAATGATTAATGCAAAGTCTAGGTTCAAAATGAGGACTAAGATGAACAATGCAAAGTCTAAGTTCAAAATGAGGACTAAGATGAACAATGCAAATTCGAAGTTCAAAATGAGGACTAAAATGGAAAATATTTGGAGAAAGTTTTTCCTAACCACTCTAAGCTTGACTTATGTCTCAATTTGGGTTACCCAAGGAGTTGTTGAAAATGACAAAGTGACAAGGTCAAGATGACTAGTGAGTTTTCCTAACTGGACCGTTGAGTTGGAAACTCTCACAAAAGGGGCAATGGTTGATAAAAAGAGAGGATGATTAATTCTAAGATAACCTAGTTTCAAAAACAATGATGTTGCAAGTTGTGATGAGATTAACCTAATCCAAAGTATGCAAGGATGAAAACCTAGGGTCAAGCAAATGCCTAATTTATGCAACTGACATTTGAAAGATTAAGCCTATGGTCAAGAATATGAACTAATGGTCAAATGATAAAAATAAATAAAAATTGAGCAATTTCAAGGTTGGTTTGTGATGGAATCCTCTTGGAAACAATTTCAGATAAGAGATTGACAGAGTTTAGAATCAGTTTGGACTTGGTATGAATATTTTATTTCTGCCAGGAAAATGTGTCGTTTGAGACCTCAAATTTGTCACAATATTTCAAATGTGTTTTAGTTTAAGTGAATGCGGCTCTAGAACTGACGAATGTGATAGGGTTTGACAAATGTAGTTCAACTCTTATTTCCATTCTACCACAATTCACCAAAGCCTCATGACTATCTTCAGAAAGCACCTTCTAACTGTTGGTTGATGTGTTTCCTTAGATTCAATAAAAGCGAAAGCAATCTAAAAATAAAGCCTAATTCCTACACGTTTCGAAGGACAAACAAATAATTATGGCCTATTCCTAGTGACAAATGACTCTAAAAATGCTAAATAATCCTGGAGGTATAAATGTGGCCGCAAATAACGCACCCAGGTAAAATCCCAAAATGGAGGAAAACAAGTATTTTATAGAAAACATGAATTTGAATGGAACTGGATAGACGGGACTTTTGACAAAAACTAAAATTAGAGGATGAGATCTAATGATAATCAACGTATTAGGAAAATATTATGGAAAGAAGGAGAGCCACAAGAAAATCAACAGTGGAGGAATAAATGAAATAATTAATCAAAAGAAATAATATTTTGAAAATCAAGAAGATAAAGATCCGCTTGATCGGTAGATCTCGAAAACCTTAAGATACAGAAAGAACTAAAAAGTGATCCAAAAAATCACGAAATCGCAAATTAAAAGACGATTTCTTTTGAAGGAGAAAGATTATTTTGACTAAAACAAATTTAACTCCAAGTGCTGGAGTGAAAATTAGATGGGAGCAAACAATTATGATCTTAATCATTTACTAAAAGTGCTGGAGAAAATTAGAAAGGACAATTCTCAAATAAGCATTTTATTTAAATTAGAAGTTTTCAAGCAGAGCAGGGTGGGACAATTTTAAATAAATATCTTTATTTAAATGTAAAAGCATGATAAGTGGATGATACCAAATTGGGGCCAATTTAGTTTTAATTATAAAATATGATAGCTAATTACGCATTAAATAAATAGAACTTATTTTATTTAAAATGTGAATTCTAGAGGAAAATAATGGATATGATAATTAAACAAATTAAGAAACATTTCACTATATAGACATTAGATAGTCACTTGAAGTGACACTTTTTAAATAAATAAAAAAAATCTATTTATTTAAATAATTAAGAGGAATAAAAGATATGAATTAATTAAATAATTATGAATTATTTAATTAATAGTTGAATTTGGACTATAGATGAAGTATGATAAGACATAAAAATATGGTTTGCGAGTCTAGGCCATTTTATGTGTCTATTGTAACATTTAATTCTTGATGACATAAAATAATCTTTCAAAGATTCACAAAGTCAATATCAGTTAACTCCTTTCATTCAATTTTTAAATATTCTAAAATCTCCATTTAATATTTAATTGAATTTCATCAATAATTCGCTTTTTTGTATTTAAATTAATATGTAATAAAATTAGGTTATGACAATTTATGCATTCAACCTATAAAGGATTTGAAATGGGGACATACCTATCACCCACTTTGGGCTAATCCTTTTAGCCCACAAAGCATCATACAATGCTTTGTGCCATAACCATTGATTTTTATCAACAAGCTTATGCATGATGGTCACTAGATTCTTGTTGCTTGATTTAGCTTGACCATTACCTTGCAGATAATAGTCATATGTATGTGATAGTGTAATTGTGTGCTTAAAAAAAAAATTGTAATCTCACTCGATGAGAATGCAAAATCATTATCTACAATAATCTTGTTTGGCATGCCAAACCTAGAAATAATATTCAATTTCAATAAATTACATACTACCTCTGAAGTAGCATGCTTTATTGGTATTTCTTCGACCCATTACGTGAAGTAGTTGGTAGTGGTGAGGACATTTATGTGTCTCACACTTGATGGTGGATTCATTGTGCCAATGAAATCAATTCCCCACTGCTGGAAAGGCTCCTTAATGATGACTAGTTTCAGGGGTAGAGTTGCCAATGTTGGCTTGCCTATGAACTGTTGACATAGTTCACATTTATGCACCAAAGAGTATGCATCTTGAAAAAGAGTAGGCCAATAATATTTAGCTTGCAAAATCTTGTGAGCTATAACTGGTGCAAAAAAAGTCCTCCACATGCTAAGTCATGAAAAGACTTCAACAACTTACTTTGTTGAGCTTTATCAACACAACACAAGAAAGTACCATCCAAACTATGCTTATACAATCCATTATCCCATAAGACACAATTTTTTGATTTGAGCTTGATTTATCTTTTCTCCTTGGGTGTAAGGTGATTTGAAAATACTTTGTATGTAAGGAAATGAGCAATATTTGAGTACCATTCATCAATAATGACAAAAAAAACTATTGGAAAATCATTTAAACTCACCTCCTTGTCTGAAACTTCTTCATCAAGATTATTATCAACAATATGCTGACATAAATCTCACCCACACACTAGTTTGGTAGGCTTGATGTCTATGTCATATTCATGTATCTTGGAAATCCAATTGACCCTTTTTGTACCAAATTCCTACCATGTCAAGATGGACTTGACATTTGAATCTAGAACCAACACTTTGACATTACTGTTAAGGATGTAAAAATTGAAATGCTTCACTTCCTTAACCATAGGAAAATCATGTTTTTCCATTTGGGAATACTTGAATTCATGAGTCTTGAAAGGATAAGTCATGGATTCAATTGGGGATTCAAATCCATCACTATTCTCTTGCACCAAGATTGTTGAGAGTATATGCTTGGAAGTATAACTATACATGATAAATTCTTTAGTGTAGTCTACGTAGACTAACACCGATGCATGAGCAATAATATATTTAATGTCATCAAATGTAGCTTTCCTTTTTATAGTCCAGTGAAAATTGAAAGTTCCTTTGATCACATTTACAATATGAAGAGTGTTTTCTATGAAATCAGGTGCAAACCTCCGTAAAAAAATCACCTTTTCAAAGAAAGAATGAACTAATTTCTGGATGGAAAATTAAGAGCTTGGATAATTTTAACCCTTTTAGGATCAATTTTGATACACTCCTTGGACACAATGTGATGAAGAAGTTTACTCTTTGTGAACCCAAAAAATGAATTCTTGGGATTCAAGGAAATTCTACGTTGTTAACACCTCTCCAAGCTTTTCCTCAAATGGAAGAAATTCTTTTGATGCTTCTTGGAAAATATTGTAAGATCGTTAAGGTAAACTATGATGAACTTACCCATTACGTCATAGAAATCCAAATACATTGCACACTAGAACATGGCGCTAGCATTGATAATACCAAAATGCATTCTGTGATACACAAAAGTACCACATGGAGTTGTAAAGGTAGTTGTATGTTGATCATCTAGACTAACCTCTATCTAGTTGTAACTGGAGAACCAATCTAGCATAGAAAGAATCTCAGACCCAATTATCATTTGAAGAACTTGATCCATCATTGGATGAGGATAGTTGTCCTTTAGTGACAACTAATTTAGATTCTTGAAATCCACACAAATGAAAATTTATCTATTCTTTTTAAGAACAAGAACAGTATTTTCTATCCACGTTGAATGGTGGATAGGAAATATAATCCTTGCATTCAACATCTTCTAGATTTATGAAAGAATAGTTCCAAATTTTTTGGTGTTGTATTGCCTTTTTTTTTGCTTATAAGGAAATTCTCCTTCTTTGAGTGGAGTCTTGTGTTGCACATATTTTGGACAAAAAGACTTCAAATCTTCATATGAATATGCCAACATGTCCATGTATTGCCGTAGTAACTCAACAAACTTTTATTTTTCCTTTTTAGTGTAACACTTTCTGATTTTCACCATTTTAGGATCTTCTTTAGTTCCTAAGTTGATATGCTCAACTTCATTAGATGAATCAAAATTGGATTGTTGCTTTATGAAACAATGATCATATTTTTCAAAAATTCTTTCAAGGGATACCAACCCCTTGGGAATTTTATTTCCTTTGAGCTAAATAAATTCTTCACCTGTAATTGGATCAACTTTAGAGACAATTTCTTGGGATGGAGAATCTTCCTTCAAATTACAACTCATCAAAATTTTCTACCTTTTCCAAAAAGGCTATGATCTGATGATCGTCATTCAAAATTTACCAATTATCTGAGCTATCAGGAACACTTGGGTAGAAAACTATCTCAATGGTATTGGTAGGTCCATGAAAATATTTATGTGGTATCAAGATTGTGGCTCAAACTACTAAGGAATCAACTCTATCATTATACTCTCTCAGAACTATAGAAATATCGAAAGCATCAAACTACTCAATGCAATCCCAAATGAGATTTTGATAATTCCTAAGCCTGTCATTCTTAGTTTCATACAAATTTCTTATTTGGCAGACTACCAACTTAGCATCACCTTGGGAATGAAGTTTCTTGATTCTTTCTTGCTCGTAACTTGCATGCCTAATAATAAATCTTCATATTCAGCTATGTTATTAGTATTATCAAACTATAATATGAAAGAAAAAGGAAAGTTTTTTCCTTTTTTTGGTAGCTGTCCCATGAACCAACAGTCCATCTGTTTCCATCCCAAACATCCTGTTCCAAACGTCTGGCACTTTGTTCGGCGCTGGCGAAACCGAACCATGAGTCGAGCGATCAGTCTGTCGGTTAAACACCAGCGACCAGCACGGTTCCCGAAAACCTGAAACCGATCCATTTTATAGGAATACTGGAATATTCGCGCATTGTTGGTTTTGATTTTTTCGATATGCAACAAATGCAAACTGTGCATCCTTAATCTACCTGATCAAAGGTACTTCTTTGTTCTCCATAGAGAAATGACGATCAAATTTTTTCATGAGATTCAAACCCAAGGCAGTAGCTACCTTAGTAGGCATGACATTATCAGATGCACCAGAGTCTATAACACAATTACTCAACTTAAAGCCATTGACAAGTAAATAAATATAGAATGGATCGATCCTTCCAAAAGCAATTGGAGGAGTAGTAACTAAATTATTCTTAGGAGGCTTAGGCTTTAGAATACCAGGAACATCTAAAGAGGAATCTCTACTAGGCTTAATTCCCTTATCTCTAACAAACTTGACAAGCCTGTCAAATTGATCGAGATTAGCTTTGAGGTATTTAGCTTCAAAAATTTGGAATTTTGTCCTCTTTGCATGGTCAATAATATTAAAATCTTGAAAGGAACTTTGCAAAGAAGACAGGGTAACTTCATTGATAGGTTTAACAAAAGGGAAAATAGTCTTAGGAGCCTAGATATTGGTTTTTGGTATTGAAGGAACTATAGGAGGATGAGGAGCACTTGTTTATTTGTTGTATCTTTGGGTTGCCAAGGTAAAGGAGATCCTCTTTTCACAATAGTTACTGGTGATTTTTCCTTTGCTTTTGGGGAATCAAATTGAGCTTGATCAAGTTGATTTTTCTATGATCATGTGAGAACAACATATGTATCAGGTACTAGGTCCTCATCATCAGATTCATTCTCAACTTATAAATAACCAATGTTTGAGTCACTAGTTGGATCTATTCCCTCATCTTGGAATATATTAGCATCTTCCTCCATAGAATATTCTAGTTGTGCATACTCATCCTACTCTGCTTCATAATACCTCACAACTAAATTGGTAGGTGGAGCTTCTAGAGAAATCCTTCCTTACCATGTAGGAAGATGGTTTTGATTTTTGTTTCCAAAATAATTGGAAGAATTTAAGAAATTACTTCTAGGAACATCCTTGTAGGAACTATTAGAAACTTGCTTCTTTAAGTCCAATAACTCATTTTCTTACCTTTGTACCATAGGATCCACAAAATTGGAGTTGTTATTTGAAGATGAAGAATTTTATGCTTGCCCTCTTCTATTTGGGTTCATTCTTATTTTGCTAGCAAGTATCAAATCATCTTCAAGGTTTGTAGCTAGCTATTGGGAATTTTCAAGATTAGTTATGACTGCCCTAAGCAATAAGAAGCTTACTTATGTAAGTTGCATATTGATGAAAAAGCACTTAAGATTATGGGTTGTTGGTTTAGCCTTTGTGGGAATTCTTGTCACTAACTTATTAAACTTAGCCACAAATTCACATGGGTTCATGTGCCTCTTTCCTCATGGTTTTAAGTTGTGTTAACAAGGTATGTGCATCTTCAACAGGCTTAAACCTTGTTAGAATTAGGTGTATTGCATAATTTTCTTATAATGTTTAATTTATTATTATGTGTGTGATGCACCAAGCAGTACCTAGATGGATGTGCATCACTAGGGGTTATAATGTTGTGGCCACTTTATGTTGTATGTAACATTGGGGCATAATTGTAAAATGTAATTATTTAATATTGGGGGAAAATAATAAAATATAATAAATTACCCAATATTAAATGTGAGGTCACATGACTGTAATTTCATGGATTTTGGCACATGGTTTATGTAATAACACTTGGTGGTTTTGTGGGAGCTTGTTTCTATAAAAGTAACCACAAGGGTAGTTGTTTCGGGTTGGAGATTTTATTGTAGGTTAGCAAGTTGATCTTGTGCATGTGTGAGGGTTTGAAGCATGGCATGGGATGTGTGGATTCATGCTTGGTCACATGAAATGCATGAATAGCTTGTGCTTAAAAAGTGTTCATGGAGTCTCTGTAGATGTATTGTAATGGGTTTTCATTGCTGAATAATACATGGAGTGTGGATGCATTTGGAGGCTGGGTTTTTTCCCTCTTGAGGGTTTTCCCAGGATATATCTTGTGTCATCTTTTAGGGGTATGTTGTCTATTCTCTTGCATGTTGATTTTTAGCATTTACTTGCATGATTTCATATTTGGGTTATGTGGAAATTGTCATTATATGACTACAAGTTTCCTTACAAGTGGTATGAGAGCTTGGTTGTGGATTGGGTAACCCTAGGTTGTATGAGAGAATGAAAGACAATGACAAGATATGAGGGTTTTGTAGGTGTTTTATTGTAGATTTGAGGGTTTTGGGTTTGCTTTTTTGATGGGTAATTTGTAGATTTGGGGTGTGATTTTTTTTGGAAAAATAGGGTTTCTTGGTTGTGAATTCAAATGGGGGTTTTGTAGGTAAAATTTTCATGGATCATCTCATAGGAAAAAATGGACCTCATGGTTGGATTCAAGTTGGCTAAGAGACGAATTTTGACATATAACTTGACTTATTTTGGAGGAGTTAAAAAAAAAAAACAATTTTTTGCCCATATCCTTATTTGACCATACAGACGTTGAGAGTATAGTCATAAAAAAAATATATATATTAAAAAATCTAAAAAATTAAAAAAAAAAATTGTTGTCAAATTTTTTCCTACAAAATAAAACAAAAAAAAAATCAAAATCAAAATTATGGGAGCTAAAAAGCTTTGAATTAAAAAATATATATGAGAATGGGGCAGGGTCCGCAGACCCTTACCCGTCTCTATCACATTGAACCCACCCCTGTCACATTGTACTCTATGCATACATTAATCTTCTTAACCATAAGTCCTTTTGTTAAGTCGACCCTTTATATATTCTAACAAACTTTGAATTATTGAGAAAATGGTGGGCGTATGTTTTAAAGGAAAAGGTTTTAATTTATGTCAGAAGGCGTATTACAATGACATCCATCAAAAAACAAAATTCAACATTAAGAAAAACTTTTTAGTTTCAATTTTACGTTCAAATGACATTTAGCTAGCATTCATTGTATGTAGACGTTGACGTTTTTTCAAGTAGATTTAAAGTACATCTAAATCGATTTGATATCTTATTCACTCTAAAATATTTTCAATTTTAATTAAAATAAACAAATAAAACTAAGGTAGTCTATCTTTTCCAGATTTTAAAATCAAATTAATTAAAAAAAATTAAAACTAAATATCTAATAAATTTTTAATTTTTTAGGGTGAAATTTATTAGTAACACAAATATATTTTTTATTTATTTGTAATTTGTTTGGTTTATTTTTAATAGTGTATTTATTTTTTATTTTTTATATTTTCAATAGTTTTTATTTTTTGAATACAAATTTAAAGAAAGAATAAAATATTCTATCTACTCTAAAATACTTGTTTTTTTATGTCATAATCAATTTTATAATGATTCCATTTTTATTATTATTAATACTAAGATTTAATATTCATAATTATAATTAATTTAATTATACTAATTAAATGTTTATAATTGCAATAAAATACTTAGTGTTATATAATATTTTCAATTTTATTAAAAAAAAAATTGATAGTAATCTTGCTTTTTGAGATTCTAAAATCAATTTAATTAAAAATAAATCCAAACACTCAATGTCATCCTAATATTTTCAATTTTATTTAAAAAATGATAATCTTGCTTTTCAAATTATAAAATCAATTGTGAATTAAAAATAAAAAGAAAAACTAAATAATTAATAAATTTTTAAGTTTTTAATTGAAATTTATTACTAACACAAATATAATTTTTTATAATTATAAAAATTCAATGTATTATTTAATTTTTTTTGTTTATTGTTCAATAGTGTTTTTTTCTCAATAGTTTTTTTTTCTTTGTTATTAAATTAGTTTTAAAGTTTTATTCACATGTTCTTATCTTTCAATTCATGAAAACCTCTATTAAAAGAGGCTTTGTCTTTCAATTTCACTTTGTGAATTGTAGATTTCCTACTAGAGAAAGAAGTACAAGTATGTCTTGTTGTTCGATTGTAAGAAAATGTTGATTTTCGTTCAAGTTTAGCATTTGTTGTCCTCTTCGATATTGTCTAAAATCAGTTGATTTGCTTTCATAGTTTTTGTTTCATATTTTGTTATCAAGGTGGGCGCAAAGGGATTCAGAGGGTGAATTATAGATTGTTGAATCCAAAGAGAACTATAGGTATGTCTCACTGCTATGGCTATTAGATTGCATGAAAATGTTGATTCCCATTCAAGTTTAGCATTTGATGTCCTCTCTGATATTGTCCAAAATCACCACACCTGCATCGATCCTGTTATTTCATATTCTATTTTTTGAATTCATAGTGTTTTTATTTTCAGCAAAATAGGCATTTGAATATTCTTATCAATCTACTATGAAGGTGATCGATATAAATGTTTTGTGCATCTCCTTCAAATTTTAAATCTCCAATTTGATACTCAAATAGATCTCAAAACAGTGGATGCTCATTAATGTAGTTTGATGTAGTAGAACAATCAGTGAATAGCTCCTTCCTCCATGTTCTTACACCAACTCTAGCAAGAAATGTACATCTCCATCTTCAAATCTATGGTCACCCAACAACCATGTCACTAAGGTCATTAAGTATTCATCTAAACAAACAAGGGCACACACATACTACCACCAAAATTGCCATATGTAAATACCTTTACTATATTTTTCTCCTTTGTAAAGTACCCTATACCAATATGGTTCCTTAGGATCTTCCAAAGCTCCATCACAAGTGCATGGAGCAGTGCTTATGTTTGGTTCTTTTGTGTGATAAGTGATAACTAAGTGAGAATTAAAACCTAAGAGTATGCCATATGATTAACTGGCTTTGGGGAGTGAGACAAACCTTTATAATGATCCACACTAATACTGTACACAAATAATCCTGCCCCATGTTCATCAAAGTACAAATACCTGTTAGATTTTCTAATTAGATTTATGAAGACCAAAAAAGCTAAATATATACAATAAATCAACAATTCATCAGTGCAGATTATCAAGTTTAGCTAAATTTGTTCCATTTCAACTCGAATAGTTAAGGACATATTTCCTTTGAAGTACAATTTATAGGAATATATGATAGACTAGTAAAGAAGAAATTCTAGAAACATAATGGCTGAATTTAAAGCTCTATAGCCCATAAATCATCCTAAATTCAAAAATATAAAGAATGAAATTCCAGTTAGATTTTAAAATTTTTTAATGGTAAATCTCATGAAGTATTTAAATTATGAACATTTCTCTCTGGAAATTTCAATCATGTTATATCAAGCGAAAGTGTAGAAAATATTGTTGTATGAAATTTAATTTTCTTTATTTATTGGGGCCGAGGTTTATACCTAATGAAATCCTAGGGATTTTTTTTGAATTTAAATGGGAACATTGCATTTTGAGACTATAATTTATAAAGGTATAGTGTAGAGTGAATTCTTGTAGAAAATTTTATTTTCTTTGTGGTGCAGAGTTTTATAGCTAATGAAATTAAAGTAGAGAAAAAATTAACTTAAACAGGATCATTGTATTTTGAGACTATAATTTGAAAATATAGATGGATTGAGCTTAAAGAATACACACATAATGTACCAAGGGCCAACCAATATAAATTCAGCTCCAAGCAAGGAAAATTTTATAGAAATAATCTTAAAGACAACTTCATTTTTTCATTTTTTCCAAACTGAGGATTCATTTGTGGGGAATTAAACAATACATAAGATTTATGATTAAAATTTGAGTTAAAATTGGGTTGAATTACTTCTAGAGCATCTATTCACAGAATCACTAACACTTTATCATTTGTAAATCAATTGGCATCTTGCTTTGACACAAGATTCTGATCAATATCTAATTTTCCACAAAAAACAAAATATATCCTTCTTCCCTAATTACATTTCGCTAAGCTGCTTGGGCAAGAGCTACTATACCAAATTCATAGAAGGGATTGTCTCTAGCCTCATTTATGAGCTCTAGTGAGTCAATCTCAATAGCCTCTCGATGAGCCAAATTTATGTTTGCTCAAATAAATGCACTATAAAAATCTCAAAACTTACACTCAATGCTTTTTACTCTTGAGTGACATCAACTTGGTCCCTTTGGGAGGTATTGATTTTTTCTATAAAATATGGAGAAGGAGGTTAATTATTAAGAAAACATGAAAAACGTACAAGATCGGAGTATCATTCTAGCAACCTTACAACAAGTTCTAGAAATATAAATCTAAATTTTTAGGGAAATTCAATAAGCCTGAGCTGACATTGTTTATCATTTGACTATCATCAACACTTGCTAAAGTATAAACAACAAAATTGCAATTAGTAGTCAATTTAAATTTGTTGTCTAAAACATAAATCTTGGTTAAAAACTATCCAAGAAGACCATATTTAAAGCATTAGTTATAGAGGATATAACATCTCTCAAGATTCAACTGCACCACTAACACATTGTATGCTAATTTTCACTATAAGCTTCTCCTCCACTTTGGTCACCAACCATAGATCCTCATCACAAAACTTATCCTTCATAAAAGAATTTGTAACCAAGTGTAGGCGGATGTTGTTGAGAAAAATATGCTTCATGGCATCGAGCACTCCAATTTGGTTCTTTTAGTCATTTTTAGGTGTTTTAAATTGAATTTTTCCCAATTTGATGTGCCTTCTTTGTAGGTCCTCGTCAATATTTGTTTATGAACCAGAGCTGAAAATGGCCCTGCCAAACTTATGACTTAGAACTATGGTTGATACCCAAGGATACAAAATTTGAACATTACATGATATTAAAATATAATTAAATTAATCTGAGCAAAAGATGATGTTGCAATGTTATTGCATTACTCCTATAATTACATAATTGGATGACTCCGAGCAAAAGCATATAAGAAAGGTATAGTTTACTCTTAAGTATGATCATTAGGTCAAAGCCCAAGGCTACTAAATCTGGCCAATACATAAAAGTGAAAATGGAAGGAAATCCTATCTTGGCTTCCAAATGGTGCTCATTTGTCCAATACCAATTAATTAGAACATAACTTTAAATCTAATGGCACATTTTGCATACATGTCTACCAAGGCACTTGCAACTACGACATCGGATATATTCCTACATGATAACTAATACTTATCTCTACTTAATTATTTCACATATAATTATTACTATACTACTATAATAAAGGATGAAAATTTATAATAGATTTTATTTTAATATATATAATTTAATTTCACATGTTATTTATAATTGAAGGGAATGCATTCCTTAGATCTTAAAAGAAACAAATCATGTGATTTCATATTAGTAGACTTAGGGTTAGGTTAGAGTTTAATTAGGGCAAGGTTTACGATTATGGTTCATATGTATTTTTTTAGAAGGTTATAAATAAATATTAATCTCAATGGATTTTCTTACAGTTCATGGAAAATGTTGTGGAAGAAAGTAATCAAAATGATCTACAAACTACAATATCAAAAGAATCTTTTGTCGTGTACTTTTTATTATTTTAATGTTTGTTTTCTCATAAATGCAATTTCCTCATAATTTGGAAAATATATATTTTCTCCTATTTAATACTAATGTCAAAGCAAATAATGATTTTCCTACAGGTGAGGAAGATGTCACATAATGTGTATACATCATGGGTGTCCAGTTGGTTGTCCAACTATCATTGCTATCTTCCATTCAATGTCATCCTTCCTATAGAGGAGTTGAGTGTCTGTTATTGGTTGAGAGAGAAGATGGTCAACAGAATTAACAATAATGGATCAAAATCCAGTCAATTTTTTTTATAATTATGCTATGTACTTTAACTTTCTCTACAAATCAAAGGTGAAAATAAACTTAAATGTAAAATTTAACAATCTTCATATTGAAATTGTAGATTTTTTTGACTAGTCAGTTTGTCTATACCATGAGGTTCGAGATCTTTACCTTGCAGGATGCATTTGGAAGGTCACTATTAAGCCAACATAGATCATTAAAAAACACACTCTATGTAATGAACTCAGTATGAAATTCATGAGATTCCTAAAGGGACAATCACAGATTAGTTATCACAGGGGACCACCTAAGGAATGGTTGCTTGCTACTTTAAAGTTCAACTACTCCATCATATTCACGATGCATCAAGTCATGCCATCATTCAGGTTGTTACATTCACACTATGGGATACCTACATTGAATGTCGTTAAGTCCAATGTGACAATTAAAGTTTGAACTATTATTCATGATAGTGATAATGGATAGTTACCAGTGGGCAAATGGTTAACTAACTAAAAGAATTTTTGAAATATTATTTGACAAATGTTTGCAAAATATTTATACTTTTATCTATGACTAAATTCAATTTTGAAAATATTTTTTTAATATTGTTTAAAAGTTATTATCAGTGTATAACTGTTTAACTAAGTTAAACTATTTCTTTGTTAACAACTTCAAAGTATTTGTGTTCTAATTAAATGGAAATGGTTGATGTTGATGTTATGTTTTGCTATATACAAGTTGGTATGATTTTAAGTTAATCTTTATAAAAAATAAAATCAGATACTTACAAAGCTACCGTTAATCAAAAAATTAAGTTCTAAATTTGGAGAGGAATTCCACAATTTTAATATCTACTCTTATAAATGGGAATTGAAATAAACAATGATGAAAAATATAATGAAATCATATATATTACTTTTGAAATGAATGTAAATGAAGATGTAAGCATTTTTTAAGGTATCTATTTAATAATAGTTAAAACAGCTGCTACTAATTATTTATTAAACATAAGTGTTATTATTTATTAGAATGTGTTAAAGAAAAAAGTATGTTATTGCAACTGAATTTATAATAATTATTTTCATAATTATACAAATATTATTTAGCAATTATTACAAGTGTATTAATTTAAATTATTTTAGGTTAACAAATTCAAAGTATGTGCATCTTAATTAAATACAAATGGTTGACGTTGAAGTTATGTTTTTCTATATACAAGTTTATATTATTTTAAGTTAATCTTTATAAAACATAAAATCAAATACTTACAAAGCTACTCTTAACAAAAACATTACATTCTAAGATTGAGGAGAAATTCCACTTAATTTGTAGTCTTATTTATGGGAATTGAAATAAACAATGATGACAATATTAGACTAACTCTAATTCAAACCTAACCAAAACCTTAATTTAACCCTATATAAACTCTAACCCAAACTCTATTTTAATTGTAAACAAAATTTTACACTAACCCTATATTAAAAGTAACACTAACCTTAACCCTAATACAAACCTCAATTAATTTTATAATATAAAAATTAAAATTAATAACACTTCTAACTTTCATTATTTTATATATATATATATATATATATATATATATATATATATATATATATATATATATATATATATATATATATATATATATATATTATGTCTTAATATATGTATGCTAGTATACCATGGTTCATATATATTCTCATTAAATCAAAATTTGTAACAAAATTTTATTTGTAAATGTTTGTCAAATGTATATGAATTCATTAATAAGAAAGATTAATTAAAATTATTATTGATGTATGTTATATGAGAATATGAGTGTTAGAAGGTGAATGATATGATAAGTTAGCTATTATGAGAGAGTGTCGATTAGATAGAGATATGTAAAGAAGCTGTCATGCCCAAAAATTCTCACTAGAAAAACATGACAATTTTTTTTTTCTTGAATATATTAATTAGGCTTATTAACACTCTAAGAGTCTGAGGTGCAATATGGTAGCATCCCATATGCTTCGAATGCCATAAATGATCTTAACCACTTTGCATACACATACCAAGATGTCACTATTAAGAGTAACAACTTTGGCGATGATAAAATTATACTATTGTGCTTGATAAATTTTATGATATGTGTTATCAACATTATTATTGTTGTGATTATTTATATACGTAGTACGCAATGAAGAGATACCTCCTTAATTAATGATATACCATACTTGTGAAAATCCATGCTCCTAATAATACTAATGTTAGAGCCCCATTATTATATACGGGTCATCATTTTTGCTATTAATCTTAGACGTAGTAATAACATTGATATCAATATTATTTCATGTCAAACCTACAAGCACCCTAGAATAAGAACAAGTTGATATTTAGATTCATTTTTAAAATAAATTGTGGGACTTGGATTATTAATAATACTTGCATTGAACCAAGTAGATAATATGATTATTAGCCTCAATAATATTATTCTCATATTAACAGATATTATATTATTATTATCAATAATCAATGATCAATACTAAATCTCGTATTAATGTGACCTCCCTCTTTTTAAACAATAGTGTTAACATCAATAATATTATTATTACCCCAATTAATATTGCCCTCCATAATAATAACACTATTTATTATTACTTGTATTTATTTATAATTCATTTCTTTATTTTTCTATATAAATATTTATTTATTTAAGAATTCATCTTTCTTATATACAAAAATAATTAAATGAATAAATATATATTCATATACATAAATTTCATTTATTCAAAAGATTTATTTACTTTTTAAGAAAAGATTAAAAAAACCCAAATAAATAAATAAAAATGCTTCCCTTTTAAAAGTGGTTTTACTAGTATCTATTTTGTCTTATTTTAATTTAAAATTAATACTCTCTCCCACCAATGGAAAAAGTAGTTTCTCTTTCTCTTTAAAAGGATATTAAAGAGACTATATTTAAGGACTTTATAAGGAAATAAACGTGGAGCCTTCTATTCACTCCATTATTTTTTTGTGGTTAAATGCTAACTTGAAATTAAAGCACAATGCGTTAGTCTTCTTTGATTTGAGAGACAGTTTATGGGAAAGAATGAAAGGAGGATGATGCCTTGGTGGAAAGCGAAGACAAACTCAACCTTAAAGTGTTTCATGATTAATTTAAAGTTCAGTTCGAAAACCCTAAATCAATAGTTATTAAAAGTAAATTTGTAAATTGTAGTTTTTAATATTGCAACGTCCATTTCGAGATCCAAATTTGAGGCACCCTAAAGTAACTAAAATATGAAGATTTCAAGAAATAGTGACTTGATTGTATCAAGAAGAAAATCTGAACAAAGATGCTAATAGGCTTCGTGGTGGAAAATGGTATTACAAAAAAAAATTAAAGAATTATGCCAGCTGCTCCATAAACAGTTTTATTTCAAAGTAATCATCTTTTTTTTCTGTTTGCACAGTCCACTGAACAAAATTTTGGATTTGTTTTAAACAATGCACATCAACAGATATATTGATATATACTGATTTATTTTTAATGAATTGATTTACTGTAAGAGCGTGCAGGCTTCAATTTAGGCTGAATGATTTCTACTAACTATTCTATTTTCTCTAGAAATATCGTGTTAGATGCAATTAGAGCTACCTAGCTTGTATGAGAATACAATGTTTGAAGTCTAAAAAGAGCTAGGCTGTTGGTTGTTTCGATGTAAATGATAACAAAGGGGAAAACATTAGTGGTATTTCCAATGATGCAGAATCTACGCTTGCAGAGTTTATTCCCAGTATTCATTAATCGCCCAGCGACCAGAGGGAGAGCATTCAAGTCAGATTTATGTATTAATTACTAAATCCTCTCGATCCCTGGGATGATACGAATCAAGCAGTCAACATTACCACTGGCCGTGCCTATTTGATTCTCTCTTAATACCGCCGCCTCCAAAGATTTTCTTTTAGTGCGTCCATGACTCACATCGCCATTGCAATTCGATACAGGCTCGAGGCAAGGAATTAAACCCATTTAAATTAGTAGTTCTAATCTTTTTTAGTCCAATGGGTTTTGACATAATAATAAGAAGGGCACTATTGTGGTAGAGTCAGAGGGCAACCCGGATGTACTTCCATCAGGATAAATGACAATGACAAAGAAAAGCCATCGATACCAAATACATTAATGAATTGATTTCAGACGTTTACTCAAGCAAGAACACTCCAGAACTGGGGAACGCATTCAAGAGAAATACTGACGACGAACATGATTGCCCACCAAACTGACTAGAGTGACCATACTTTTTTTTTTATATACTCTAATTGATAAGAAGTCAGGTAGGCATGTGGAAACTATAGATGGCAATTATGGAGAACAATAAATGTAGACCCTAGAAAGGTGTAATGGATAATGGCCAGGACGCAACCAATAATTCCCAACAGCCCAATGCTTATATCAGATGATCCTTGCTAAACATTACCATGCTAACCATTATTATTTTATTAACAGGACACGATTATGCACTTAGCATACATTTTTCTTGTTATCTATAATACATTTTAATATGTTACCATGATTCACGGAAGACAAAAATAGAACGACTTATGAGAGGCACGACAGATTAGGAGGAGAATAAAGTCTTATGGAGTAGGATGATCTCCATTCCCATCAACAGTGTCCCTTCAGCCAGCTATACCATGACTTGACTTTATTTCATAACTTGTTGGATTAACCATGCCATACAACCAAGGTAGTAAATGCTAAGGGGTTGATTTGTTGAAAAAGCTGGCACGATGCACGGTATTAAAGAAACCGTCTAAATCCCTGGCTTACAAACCCTTATCTACATGCCATCCATCATAGCTGCGTGGGAGGCAAAGGAAAGGTCCAGCGACCCTTAAGGCGTGTTAATTTGGGTGACAACGAAATTGTCTTCTTTGTAGATCAGTAATCAATTTGTTTTATTGTTTTCTTTATTCTCTTTTCTTTTAAATTCTTTTCGGTCTCATTTCCATTTTATCTTGATCCTCGCCGCCTCAAACCCTAACATCTTTTATTTTAGTTTCTTTCCTTCTTTTTTTGCTACTGCAGGTGCGAGGGGACATGAGTGGAGGATTAACATTCTTATTGAGCAGAAATATTGCCACTCTCCTTTCTTTCTTTCTTATTTTCCTTTATTTTTTTTATTTTTTTTTCCAAATGTGATAAAATAAGCCCTCCTCCGGTAAGTTCACATTCTGTGACCATATTCATCTTCAATGTAAATATATTTCCTTAAAACAAGAGTATCTGAAATGCTTATAATCTTTATAGTATGTAACTAAAATGAAATATGTTAAATGGATTTACTACTATCTTTTTTTTTTTACTAAGAATATATATCCTTTCTGCTGTATTTTAGGCTAACATCTTGATAAATGTAAATAGATTTGCAGCTTGCCTTCCTAATGGTAGGAGAAAATAACCATTTTTTTTTTTTAAATATATGTTGTTTATTTATAAATACAAGGGAATATACAGCCATGCATTTAACACTTGTTAATACACTTCATGTATCTTAAGGAAGATAATTTACTACAAACTCACAAGGCTTCCATATTTTCTTCATTACAACAACAAATAAAACTTTTAATACCACACTCATTCTTTAGGAATATAATGGGCAACACACAAAGGAATAAAGCTCTCTCTTTCTCCATTTTCTTTCATGTTACAACAATCATTGGCTTTACATATTACAACTAATTTTAAGAAATGCAATAAAAGACACAACTAATTTAGGCTTGCTCTCCACCCTACCGTAATGGCGTCATGGAGCCTCATGGGCTCTAGCCATACCCCCGAGCAAGAAATTATTTTAGCTCCATGGTGATGAATGGAGTCTTTTCTCAGTTTTACAAAGAGATAAAAATAACATAGCTCCCATTTCATGCATCTAGGTTCTCTATTGTCAATTTTCAACCATAATACATACACTATATCACATGCTTGCAACTAATAAACAAGGGTAAATGAAAATAGGAAAAACTTATCTCTTTTCTTTGTGGGTGAAAGGATTGAACTCTTTTATCCATCTTTCCTCTCCAAGCTAAGGCATCTTCCCTATCTCCTCCAAAAGGTGGACTCCTCTCCTCTTCTCATTCTTTCTACCATCTCCACTAAATTTCTCCAAGAGGAGAAGTGGGTAACAACATCCTCTTCCTTCCTCTCTAAGATATATAGGATTTTCAACTTGCAACTCTTGGATGGGGATGTGTGGAGTGTCCTTTCTTTTTTTTCATAAATGAGGGTCCTTTCCTTATTAAAGAAGATACATGCACTTGGACAATCCCTCAATATTTCCATTACATCCTCTCTTCAAAACTCGCCACTCTCCATAATGAGGACTTTTCAGGGGTCAAATCATGTCCTAGGGGCACTATTGCATGCCTACTTGACCCCTACCACTATGGTATAGACCCTAGAGGGTTTATTTTTGCATCCCAACCAAGAAAATTGACCAACAACCCTCTTTAAAGACCCATTTAAGGATCTATCCGAATTTCAAATTGAATAATGGTTTCTAAACCTTATCCCCCAATTTACAACTCACTTGATAAACAAATAAATACTCTCTCAAATCCACAATAAATTATCCCTTTAATATCAACCCTCACCACTTCAACATGTTAACTTTATTTCTTTCTAAGCTCTAAAAAGGGGGTCAAATTTATACCCTCAAGAAGAGTCTTTTAATTTTCTCTCAATGGTTCACCCTTCCATGCTAACACCGTTACCTTCCTGCACAATACCAACACAATCATAAGTAACAATTTGATCACATAAATTTGTTAACTAAATATTTTATACTTTAGCTATATAATAATCCATTTTAAATTTCAATTAGCTTTCCACAATATATGAGTGCATTCCACCTTCATGATAGTGACAATAAACAAAATGTCAAAATTAAATGCAATAATATCACCAAAAGACCACCTTATTTATCATCCATAATATATCTAATCATCGATTCAAGAAAGGCATATAACAATTTAGGATTGTATTAAGTACCTACGAGGCGGGGTCTTACAGAAACAAAACTTTAAACCCCCAAGTGGCAAGATTAATATATTATTTTATAATTTTCAATAATTAAAAAAAGTGTCAAGATAAGTGTATACATATAATTAAAAGTAAGTAGTGGCTAACTAATTAGATATTTGTGAACTTAAGTGGTAGTGGGTCAACCTCAATAAAAATAGGGTCATTTCCACCCTTCTACTTTAACAAAGAACTATACTTAAAATGTGTATTGTGTCTTAATATAAAAAAAAGTGTGGTGCAAAGGTGGCAAAATTTAGTTTCATCTTTGAATTAACAAACATAAATTTTAACCATTGCATAATGCCTTCTATTTTATAAACATGTTTCGTGATCTTTTTTAATTGCTTATTTATTTGTTAGAACATTTGAGTATTGCAAGGAGAATGCATATTCATTAATGTATCATTTATAATTATTTTCTCACTTTGGTTCTATTTGGAATTTTCGTCTTTTTATCATATATAACACTACATCATCATTCATTTACATTTGAAAATTAAATACAAAACAATAGTCATTTGCAAAGAATTTACATAACATTGCATCATCATTCATTTACATTTGAGAATTAAATCAAAATTTCATATCAAATTAGCTCTCCAAAGTTGTCATTTAGTCATATTTTGCATTTGCATT